>JAMWYP010000241.1:905804-1067855 GCA_025563575.1 Acacia pycnantha | reverse complement strand
AGAAAAAACATATTGTGTATCCTTTGGTTTTCACTATGAAATACATTAAGACTGCACCGTAATCGGTTGGGGGATGAATAATTGTTTAGTGTCTTATATTGAAAAAGATGTATTTGATAGCATTGATAATAAAGCAATTATAATGGAATTCAAAAAATAAGGTCAGAAGAATGACATTGTAATTATTTTTATTGTAATATACTTTTGTTATTAAAATATATGTACTTGAATTTATTGAGTGCTCACATTTCATTAATTTCCTTAATTTCCTGGATCCGCCACTATATATATATTAAAACAAGTCAAAACCTAACAAACGGTCTGAACTCTCATCAAGTCATTTGTCAAAGATAGAGATAGTGAAATAAACCTGTAACCAACCTACCAAGAAATATTTTCAAACCTGTTCTTCTTTTTTCCAGCACAGTATGATAGACATATAACTGTATAAGGGTCCACGAAAGTGGGACAAACATAATAATTTTGAATTATTGATCACATGCACACAATCACCCAACAAGCAAACAAACAAGAATGATGATGGGAAAAAAATATGTTCGTTCATTATTGTTTGTCCAGCAAATATTAAAGCTCATCAGTAAAACTTCCTTGAAACTTCTAGCACTAATATATAATAATAATAATGCATGTTAGAGCTAATAATTATAGTGCTAAACAGATCATAATAATAAGTTATGATATGATATGATGAGACCTCATTTTCTCTCTGCATAAAAGAGATCGTAAAGGTCCAAGGGCTGGTTGCCACTAAATGATTGATTGACAATGAATATGTACGTAGTTGGTAGCTTAGGTTAAAGATGGGAAAACTTAACCTCTTTATGATCCGTGCATGAAACTATATGATTGATTTTGAATTATGAATTATGATACAACTGTTTACCTGCCCCAGCATTGGAATAACAAAGTGAGCATTTCTTTTATATTTAAGTGAAAATGTTTGAAAAACATTACTTGAAATTCATAATCCTATTAATAACAATAATAATAATAAGATTAACAATAATAGTAAAGCAATTGACAACTTATTTTGTTGATAAATAACCTATTTAAAATTTTAAAGTTTAAGTGGTATTTGTTTGATATTTTCCCTATATTCAATGCTTTCTCATTATTATTGTGCTTTAATTTGCTTCCATGCATGCTCATGATATCTGAGTCCTTTATTTATTTATTTATTATTACAAAGGGCAAGCTTAATATTGTGTGAGAGAGAGACATCTTTATTTTAATTTAAAGATTAAACACACAAACATATATATGAGAAAATTACATTTAAATACCATTTGAATTTGCAAAACTCCTAAATGTCTGTTAAATTTGTTAAAAGACTTAAAGGTACCAAGAACCATATGGAGATTTACAAATTCGGGTGAATTTACCATTTTGCACTTAGTTTTAAATAAATTTAAAAAAATAAAAATGACCCTAGCCAAGCCAGCCATCGGCGGCTTGAAATCCAGCAATGGTTTTTTTTTGGGGGGGAGGGTGGGTGGGTTTTTTTTTTTAAAAAAAAAAGATTTATTGAAAGTGAGGGAGGTGGGTTTTTTCTTATTACTGAACTTTTAAATGTCATTGAAGAATTTGTAATTGTCATTGAAAGATTTGTTATAATTGCACTTTTTTTTTTTTGTTTCATCAAAGTATATTATCATAAATCTTTCAATAGCATTTACAAATTTTTCAATGGCGATTCTGAGTTGTTTTTGAAGTTTACCATTTTTGTCTCTGAGGGAACAACAAATAAAAGTGGATTATCACAAATCTTTCAATGGCATTTACAAATTCTTCGATGACATTTATGAGTTGGTTTTTGAGGTTTACCATTTTTGTCTCTAAGGGAACAACAAATAAAAGTGGATTATCACAAATCTTTCAATGACATTTACAAATTTTTCAATGACGATTATTAGTTGTTTTTGAGGTTTATCATTTTGTCCCTGAGGGAACATCAAATAAAAGTGGATTATGACAAATCTTTCAATGAAATTTACAAATTTTTCAATGGCATTTACAAATTTTTCAATGGCAATTACGAGTTGTTTTTTTAGGTTTACCATTTTTGTATCTGAGGAAACGACAAATAAAAGTGGGTTATCACAAATCTTTCAATGACAATTATCAATTCTTCAATAGCATTTACAAGTTCAGTAATAAGATTTATAAGAGTGTTTGTTGATGGAAAAAATGTTAAGAAGAATATATATATTTGTTAATGCATATATATATCAAAAGAACCAAGTGGCCGTAGTTGGGCCACTTGGCCCCATGAAGGTGGCCTCACTTTCAATGAATCCTTTAAAAAAAAAACCATCACTGGATTTCAAGCCGTCGGCGGTTGCATTTTAAGTCCTTTAACATCCGCCGGCGGCTTGAAATCCGGTGAAGGTCATTTTTTTTTTAAATTTATTCAAAACTAAGGGTAAAATGGTAAATTCACCTGAATTTGTAAATCCTCATATAGTCCTTGATACCTTTTAAGTCCTTTAAGAAATTTAACAAACATTTGAAGGTTTTACAAATTCAAATGGTATTGAAATGTAAATTTTTATATATATTAACGTACATGCACTCCAATATTTGAACTGTATAGGATATGCAAGCTGTTTTTCGACCGTTAAAATGATAATGACGCCAAACAGATAAAAATTGTTAAACTAGACAAATCTCTCTGGTATTTTATGTTATACTATCCCTATTTCTAAATATAAGATTTAATTAATTTTTTTTAGAGATTAAGGAAGAGTTATAAGTTACATAATTATATCATATATGATTTATGGTTAAATTATATATTAGTTTATAAGTTAGATAAATTATTTTGGAGTAAAAATGATAAATATAAATACTTTAAAATAATTTAATTAGTTTTTTCCATTTCTAAAAAAAGTCAATTGGATCTTATATTTAGAATTAAATGTAGCATGTAAGTAATCTTCATAACCTTTGAAATTTTATGATAAACCTTCTAAACTTTTATATTTATGTGCAGATAATTCCAAACCTATCAATTTTTTACTCTTTCAAATTATACAATTTAGCAACAACAAAAAAAGTCAGAGATGGAATTCAAAACGCGAAAATTAAAAAACTGCGCATCCGGGGAATCGAACCCCGGTCAGTACCGTGGGAGGGTACTATGATACCACTACACTAGATGCGCTTTTGCTTCATTTCTCCCGATTTTAAAATAATACTTATAGTAGACCTTCCCAGTTGCATGCAAATAACAACTCCTCATCAAAGGGCTCATTTAATTAACGGTGACATAAATAATAATTTTTTAATCTGACTTTCCAAAATTTAATATAGAATAAAAATTAATATTGTAATTATAATTTATGTTTTAATTGATAGTGGTAAAAGTGACTTTTTTTTAACTGAAATTTATTTGGATGATTATTTAAAAAATAAATTTGGATATGAAAATTACTAAAAATGACATAAATTATTAAATATCATGAATACATATTGTGATAAGGGATCACATTTTTGTCTTTTTTCCTCTTGGGTGTTCTTCCCTCTCCACGGTGCTTATGAGCCCTTTTTATCTTGAAGAATCTCCAAGGGTGCTTCACTTTCCAAGCACGGTATTTGGGACCAATAAGTGTAGTAAAAGAAATGCTATGTCAAACAAGCGCCTTACAACTCTATCATACTTGACCTTCAATAAATCATGTTGGGATGGCTGAAACGCCATCCCAAACAGGCTCAACGGTTCATGTTTTATACGGTTCCTTTTTTTCAATAAAATTGGATACATACCAAAACAACAAGAAGTAACACCTAAACTCTTTCATCACTCTAACTCCTGACTAAGAGGTGGAGGCTGATCAATGATATAAAATTTTTCAATCATCTTATGAGAAGTCCTAATTAAGATGATCAGCAACCCAAAGATCCACGTTCCTTTGTTATAAAAATCTTTTCTTTGTTAGTCAATATACACAAATATATATGTTCTACTTTCAAAAAAAAAAAAAAATTCCGCTATCCTTCTCTTGTTAAATCTAAGATTTAAAGAGGTGTTTAGTGTCGGTTAAGGAAAACAACTCCAATATTTGTGCTAAATGTTACATTAAGATATCTGGTGTGTTATGGCGTTTTGCTGTTTTCTTTCTTTTCTCTCTATTTTCTTTCTGATATATGAATATACGATGATATGAGAGAAGTTTGGGTGCAGCTATTATTGATGCGTTTTCACCCTACATTTGAAGTCATACAGAGTATATACAGTAAAGTGTAGGGAGAAAAAAACATAAGGAAATTTTCTTAAAAAATGCTACTTGAATTTTAAAATTTTAAATATGTGATTTCATTATAAAATAAGTTGTTATTTATTTTATTATTCTTATTAATCTTATTTCTATTATTGTGAACAGAGTTTTCGATGAAAACCAAGAAACATCAATTGGAAAAAGAATTTCTGATAACTTTCATCATTATAACTAAAGGATTTGCAAAACATATTTTATGACAAATGTCATGATGTCTCATTTATGATTACGCTCTCGTTTTCTTTGATCTTTATAAGACTCCGATTAACATAAATTTAAATTGGATTAAATACTAAATAAATTAAAATAAAATTGGTGAAAAAATTATGTTTAAAAATTGTATTGTCAAGAAAACTTTGGTATATTTTTTTTATACATAGAAAATATCAGTTCTATATAGGAACTTCATGCACAGAAAAATACTATTGTTGAATTTAAGTACTTTTAGTTAATAAAATTTTTAATTCACAAATAATTATTAGCTTTTCTAAGTTCTAACTAATCTCTACTTACAGTACTTTTTCCTTTACTTCATATTTGGCGTCCACATTGTGAGTGTCGTGTGTGTGTGTGTATTCTATCTTAAGTTTCAAATTTAACATAAATTATTTATTTGTTTTTATTATGTAATTTCAATTATTATTATTTTTTATATATGCTATTATACTTTTTCCAAATTAATATAAATTATAAAAAAAACCTACCATGCTATATTATTCATTAATCGTGGATAATGTTACTTATTTATTAGACCATGTGCAATTAATACATGATATTATTTTATAATTTGATTCATTTATTATATAAAATATTATCAAAAGTAATAGAAATAATTGAATACAAAGAGTGTTGTTGGACTGGTTCTCAGAGGAATACAATAAGAGATGTAAAAGAAAGTAGTGCACAATGTCTTCAAGGCGAGGCCAATACTTTCCCTTAGGCCAAATTTGCCCCCACCTAGCTATACGTATCTTATAGGAAGTAATTTGGATTGACGAACAAATTTCATGTAAGATACAATGAAGACTATTGAGTACTATTCTGATTTTATTTATAAGTTCATTTTAATTAAATTTCACATACTAAGGAAAGTTAGTTAACTCAATGATTATGGGGTAAATTTTCAATTTTGCCCTCATTATAATTGGGCATTTATAGACTATGAAGTGGTGCCTCTTAAAATAACACATCTTCAATTAAAAGTCACGATAATTTGTTAGATTCATGAATAAACATATGAATTTGACCAAAAACAAAAAAACAAACATATGAAGAATTATACTTTTATATTATATAAAGTTTTCTTATAAACCAACACAACATTTTATTAGTTACCTTACCTTTTCATAGGTGTTTTTAAAAACCAAAGAAACATGACCTTACTGACTTTGACTTTTAGTGTTTTAATTGTTACATAACATTTCACAAAAACTCCTCAATTTAAGGACATCAATTTAAGGACATGGCTTTTCAACAAACACATTTTCTTCATTTCAAATATTCTAACAATGAGAAGAACCGCACCACCCAAAAAAAAAAAAAAATACTAGAAACATCAAAACAATAAATTACAACATATAGTAGATGAAAACTGCATCAGGATCTAAAATAAAACATCAACGAAAAGAGAAGAAAAATAATTCTTTAATTATCATAACTTTCCGGTAATTAATTAAATTTGACAGAATAAAAAATTAGTAATATGCACATATATACAATACATAATTAATAACCATGTATTAAAAAGAAAAAGAAAATTGTATTACTCCCAACAAGTATCGGGAGTCGTGTATCGTGGCAATCACTTCATTGACCGAAAATTAAGGTTGACTTGCGTTTTGATACAGAGAAACAAACATATGACTCCACATGTTCCTCTTCAGATCCATCGAATTGCATTATATGGCCAGCATGTAATAACATATTAATTATATTTGATTTGTTGACTAAACTTAAATAGTAATCTTTTTCTAAATCGTTAGTCTACTTTGCTAAATAATTGATCTCATGTGGCTTTCAAATTTATATTTGATATCTATAAATTAAAATCCTATTATGCCTTCCGATTATTATAGTCTAGCCGATAATTGAGGAGTATAATAGGCTTAACTGCCGTGATGGCTCAGTATATTTTCGGCAACGTACAATGTTGTCTTACAATTTTTTCCTTGTGAATAGAGATACGAAATTGATTGATTAATTTTTCAATAAATTAATAAGTCATCGGTAAACCTAATTAAGTAATATCTAGCTTTGATTAAAGAGAATGAATTGAATTTTGTTAATTAATTGAGTGTCATGTGGGTTGAGGATTGAGATGCAAGCCAAAGATAGCGCATGGGTCATAAGAATAAAAGAATCAAGCAAGCATTTTATGCAATGTGCATTTTTATTTCCAAGTTTTGTGGCTCCTAAAAAGTAGAACATGTTTTGAATATACTCCCCTTGATCTTAATTATAGGACATATTTATCATATTTTAGAGAGATTAAAGATATGAGTTAATTACCCATCGTCCTTAGGCTCAACTGGCAAAGGGGTCGGACACTCTCACCAAAGGAAGGGGGTTCGATCCTGGAGTTGGCCAAGGCGTTGGGGGAGACATCCTAACTCTTAGGTGCCTAGGTTAACGCCTGAGGGTTATAGACGGCTCGCCCTGCCCAACATCGGTATTATCTAGGAGGAATGGAGATTTCGCCCTACCCTTTGATTATGGCTGAACCCAACCCCTTTCCTAAAATTTTTTTATCAAACAAAAAAAAGATATGAATTAATTAAATTAGTTAATTTTATCCATTCTATTAAAATACCCTTATTATAAAAGCAACCGGGGTATTTGCCTTTATTTTGAAATCCGCATTTCAGTATTCCGATAGGGGTCCACTTTTTCTCAATCCACAATGACATTAGCCAATGTACTATCTCCAACTTATTACAATTCTGAAATTCAGTATTATCGATAGCTCATAATTTTTTTTTAGCCATGGGAAAAATATAATGAAATCAATATTTTATTAGGTTATTTTGTAGAAAAAAATCAATCACCGAAAATAGAATTTCTCACTTGATAGAATATAAACGTGTTGTTAAATTAATTGATAAAAAAATTGAGGTGTATGTGTCATTAATGAGTTACAAGTATTACCTACTTTATAGAATATTATCCTATAATTAAGACCAAGCTCAACTCACAAATATTATCCTATAATTATGATCGGAGGGAGTATTAAGATAGAGTTTTGTATGAATGTTCATTTCTTTTTTATTATTTTTTTCTTTATTCAAGTAACTCGATCGTCCTACGCAGAGGTGGACCCAGAAAAATAGTGAATGGGGGGCACCATTGTTGCGGGGGTTTAAAAAATAAAAGAATATAAACAAGAAAAAGAAATATTTATGAAATCAGTGAATATTGATGATGTAATAAGAGAGACAATTATTTTAAAACTGTCATTAAGAAAAGTAAGGCTAAGTGCGGTTAGAAATGCGGTATATAAATTACAATGAAGGGTAGGGCACTCAATAAGTTCAAGTACATATATTTTAATAACAAAAGTATATTACAATAAAAATAATTACAATATCATCATTCTAGGCTTTATTTTTTGGAATTCCATCATAATTACCTTATTAACAATGCTATCAAATACATCTATTTCAATATAAGGAAATAAACAATTATTCAACCATTCATCTTATATCCGATTACAAAGTCAATCTTAATGTATTAAGAGTAGACACCAAACAATCATGCAATCATTCAAACATTTTTTTTTTTTTACAAAGTATCACAAATTTAAGGGGGGGCACTTGCCCCCCTTATCATATACCTAGGTCCGCCATTGGTCCTACGTACTACCCCACAATATTTCATTATTCTTGTGACTCAATTAACTTTTACTCCCATTTATAGGTTTTATTAGTTCACTACATACATATCATTTTGATATGGATGAGATTTTGAATGTGTAAGACCATCCATAAATAAGGTATTTCATTATCAACAGAGTTGATCCTAGTAAAAACGGTTTTAGTCACTTAAACAAGAGATCTCGAGTTCGAGTCCATATAAATATATTAAAAAAAGTTTTTAGATACTTTCATTATTATGATATTTCATGACTTATTTTCAAGATTTAATTATTTAGTGTATTTCATAATAGAACAAGAAGATCAAGTCAACCTCACGCCATGCTATTCTTTTTTCCCTGCTCTTCATATTCGCTTAACTCTTGTGAAATACTACTTACAGTGCTTAATTATAAGAATACTTTTATAGTACAATTTACATTATAAAAGTGTTCCTATAATTAGGACTGGAGAATAAGTTCTTTCTCTATTTTTGTAAACGAAATAAATTAATTTAATAGAAGATGAATTAAATATATACTACTTGTTTTCCACCTTCTTTTTCTTCTTAAATAATACTCGGGTAGTCGGGTTCTCTTTAAATTATTGAAAGCAATATATAATTAATGATTAATTCTCTTACGTAGTTTTCACGATACATAGTGATTACATATTTATAGCAATATAATAATTATAAAAAACGATATTAACATATTCATGTATAATCCATTCCATTAAACATATGTACGTGAAGCACGGAGGGCAGATCCGCAGCCCAGGAAAACTGACCAATAGATATGGAACATATTCACTAACATAATTAATAAATTACAAAATTAATATTCTTACTAAATATTTTAAAAAAGTAAAATGTATCAACCTTTTCCTATATTTTTTTTTTAATTATTGAGATTTTCTTTCTATTTGAAACAAAGTATATCAATCACAAAAATGTATTGCGATTTTTTATTGAAATTATATCATTTTTCAATCTTTTAAATGTATCTAAAAATATCATAAGCTTAGAAAAATGACTCTTACAAAAAGAAAGGAAAAATATTTGTATGCTTTCAACAGAATCTAACCTAAAATGAAGAATCAATGACTCTTTTTTTTTTTTTTACAAAATTTTCTATTATTTAATAAAATTATAACGTTTTAAAAAAGAGTAAATACCCTTTCTGGTCCCTGACAAAAAACACGGACCCCATTTTTGTCACTGACAAAAAAACCGACCCTTATTCGTCCTTTTTTAGGGATTAAAAATGACCTTTTGGAAATTTGTGAGGGATTAAAATGTCAACTAATCGACCCTTATTTGTCATTTTTATGGACTAAAAATGACATTTTTTTTCAAAGACCAAAATGGGATCCGTATTTTTGTCGGGACCAAAAATGATATTTACTGTTTTAAAATTTTAAGAAGACAGATATGTAGTCTAGTACTGTATATTTTTATTGAAACATCTATATATATAATTGATAAAAGGCCCTTACTTTTTAACTGAAGAAAGCCATCATGTGAGCACCTCATAAATAGAATTTCTTCTTCTTCTTCTCTTTTCCTATTTTGTGCCCATAAGAGGGCTATAAAGTATCAAAGCCATGTAAAGTTCAAAAGATTCATCCAAAAGCACCAAATGCTTAGGTCAACTGGTAAGGGGTTGTCCTAACTTAACCACGGGTCTTGAGTTCGAGACGTGGGAATGCAGCATGCGTGGGTGGTAGAGGCTTCCCCCCGAAAGGGGCCACCCGATCTCGGTCCGGATTAGTCTGGGGCCGTTGATGTGCCTGAAAGATGGCCTGCCCTGGGATATCGGATGCTCTAAGCAAAAAAAAAAAAAAAAAAGATTCATCCAAAAAACATGGGGGTGAAAAGGTCATTATACAGGTTAAAAAGAAAAAGGAAGGAAAAAAGTCATTCTGAATGTACATAAAAGAAATTAAAATATATATAAGTGTGAATTCAGCTTTATTTCTCGTTTTTATGTCATTTGATCCGATTCTTTTCAAACTTTAGGAAATATATAGAGTAAATATACTTTCTGATCCCTGACAAAAAACAAGGACCCAATTTTAGTCCCTGATAAAAAAGCCGACCCTTATTCATCCTTTTTATGAGACTAAAAAAACCTTTTGAAAATTTGTAAGGGATCAAAATGTCCACCAATCGACCCTTATTCGTCCTTTTTATGGACTAAAAAGGATTTTTTTTTTGTCAGGGACCAAAATAAGGTCTGTATTTTTTGTTAGGGACCAGAAAGGGTGTTTACTCAAATATATAGAAAATGAATTATTGATCAAGAAATTATCAAATAAATAAATAAAAGAAAAGGAACAGGGAATTGCAAAAGGTAGTGACTTTGTAAAGTTAAAAAAGAAGGTTTGTTTTGAGTCCCACCCCTAACGGAATCAAAACAAACGGAATCCAATCCCCTTTCTTCCACCACATGTTCTTCCCTCTTTTCGAAATTTACAGTTAAGTGCCCAACTTTTAGATTCAAGCTTCTCTCTCTAAAATTATGTTTATCTTTATGATTTGAAAGTATTACAAATTTTATCAAAAATATTTCCTATTAAGTAGTGTTATGTATGAAAAGAAAAAGTATTAATACAGAATTGGTCTAGTGGAATAAAGCTCCACTACTAGAGTACTAGATCCTTTAGATTTTGAATTTGAGCTCTAACTGAAACACCATACTAGGGGCAACCACAAAACCTTAAATGAGACGGTCAGATAGGAGAGAATTGAACACCCTTACTTATGCTCATAATATGTTTGTTAGGGTTGATGTGAGTGCTAACTAAACTATATGTAAGTTGTCATAAAATACAAACTAAAAAAGAGTTTTTTGTTTTAAAAATAAAATAAAATGATAGATAAAATTTAGGGGGAATTAAAATAAAAGATCAAGAGAAAATAATATTTATTATAAAGGACCATAAAAATTGTAATTACTTAACAGGACCGAACATCATAATAAAAATTTAAAATTACTAAGTTTCCCTAATCAAACCTCCTATATTATCTCTTGTATTCATAATTAAAAAATAACTAAAATTAAAACTAAAACTACTCATCACGATATGGTCATATCTTTTTTTTTCAATGTATTATTTAATTAACAATGGTTAAACTCATATATTTTTTAATTTTTATTTTTCACTAATTTATATCATCAAATTGCCCGATTTATATTATCAACGTTGATATCAAATTAAGCTCTTTTCATAAAAATAAAAGGAAAACTTATTTCCTATTTTTTAGGATATAATAGTTTAATTAGATTTTTTTTAAATTTTATTAACATTACATGAATTTTTTTAACCCACATAAATTGCTTCTAAAACAAAAGACTTTCGTAGTTTTACAAATTGTAGATTGCTTAATTTTTTTCATAGATATATATTCAAGTTGTAAAAAGTGAAAATTAAAAAAAATTTAGTTTAATTTAATGAAATTTAGAATTTTGTATTAGTTTTAAAAAGAGAATGTATGAAGGACTGCAAAAGGTTTTATTAGGGGCATTTCAGTACTTTTAATTTTATATTTGGTCCTTTTAAATAATTATAATTTTTACGGTCCTTCTCCATAAATATCTTTTTCTCTAGGTCCTTCATTCTAATTTTCCCTAAAATTTATTTATTATCAACATAAAAATAAAAATTATTATAGTCATGGTCATCTTCTCACATCAACATGATTTATAATATAGTTAATTTTAATATTATTTAGATGTACGTGACAAAATTAATTCATATGCATGCTTATAATTGAGGAAGCTACAGTACCCAAAAAGAGACAAAATAAATTAATTAAAAATAAGATAGTAATAAAGACCTAGATATATTATTAAGGACTTAGATAAAGTAATAAGGACTCAGATATTAATTAAAAATAAGATAAAGTAATAAGGACTTAGATATTAATTATCTTTTTCTTTTTAAAAATTACTACTTACTTAGGGTTCTTAAATGTAATTTACCAATTTCTTTTTCCTTTTCCTTGTTAAATATATTCCATATCCCTGCAATGCATGCTTTGGGGGATTCTCTACCCCATGTCCCTCGACAGTGTCCAAATTCAATTTCATTACAAACATATGGCGTTAAATACATATTATTATAAGTTTCAGGTCCACGTGAGTACTTTGACCCAGATTGGCACCATTACTTAAAATTAATTTTATATTTCTCTAATTTCTTCCCCTACTGAGATTCTTCTTGCATGTGACTTTTTTTTTTTTTATTGCCCGAGAGAGCTTTAAATAACTTAAAATCAGAAAAAAGTTTTAGTAGAAAAAAAAAAAAAAAAGACTTTCAGTAGAGGGTTTGGGTTGAGCTTTAAGTTCACTGGGCTTTTATAAAAAAAACTCATAAAAGTCAATTAAGGAAAAAGGTTACTTGGGTAGTTTTTTTCAAAAAGCTCTTAGTTTTTTGACGTGGACCTTGCCAGTCCTACCACCATCTATCCAAACACAAATCATATTTATAACCTGACTTTTTTTATATCGAGGTTCTGTAAAAGTCAGATAAAAAATAAATCACCTCTCTCACCACTAACTCGAACAGGTCCATTATGTAGGTATATACCCAATATAGACGCTCGGTATTTGGGAGAGGGATTTTTGAGCGGTTTTTACTTTTTAATCATGTCATTAAGGTTGTGCATGGCAACCATTCATTCCCAAGCAATTTTGAGATGGAATAGTTTTTCGATTATGTGCTCGAGAAGAGTTCGAGAATCGAATTACATTTGTTAACTCATTTTATTTTTACTCAGAGAATCAGAATTACGTTTGTTAACACAATTTTTTTTTCATTCCGATAATCAGAATTACGTTTGTTAACACATTTTATTTTTATTTATGTAATTTTTATATTCAAAAAATTATTTATGTGGTGGTGGCGGCAGTGGCAGTGGCGGCGGTCGTGGCGATGAGGTGGGGGTGGCGACGACGAGGTGGGGGCAGCGGCGGCGGGGTGGTGGTGGCGGCGGTGGCGGTGAGGTGGGGGTAGTGGTGGCGGTGGCGGTCGTGGTGGTGGCAGTGGTGGTAGTGGTGGGGGCGGTCGTGGTTGTGGTGGTGGCAGTGGCAGTGAAGTGGGGGTGGCGGTGGCAGCGGCAGCGGCGGTGACGGTCGTGGTGGTGGCAGTGGTGGCGATGAGGTGGGGCGGCGGCATTGGCGTCGGCGAGGTGGTGGTGGTGGCGGTGGCGGTGGGGGTGGTGGCGGTGAGGTGGGGGTGGTAGCGGTGAGGTGGGGCGGCGGCGGCGGTTGTGGTGGTGGTGGTGGTAGTGGTAGTGGCGGTGAGGTGGGGCGCGGCGGTGGTGGCGGCGGCGGCGGCGGCGGCGGCGGTGGTGGTGGTGCGGTGGGGGTGGTGCGGTGGGGGTGGTGGTGGTGGGGGCGGCGGCGGTGCGGTGGGGGCGGCGGCGGCGGCGGTGGCGGCGGTGGTGGGGAGGGTAGTTGACACTGCGAAAGGTTTTCGAGAGAAAGAAGAGAGGTTGTAGGTTGAAGAATAAATTCTGATTTTGTGCCCAGAAATAGAAAATCATGAATTTTCTGCTTTTTTTTTCTATTCCCCAGCACAAAAATTGAACCGGTTCATCCCGGGAACAAAAAAAAAAAAAAAAAACACATTTTGAGAGCATTACCATGCACACCTAATTCAAATATCGATTACAGTATTTCTATGCTATAAATTTTTGGCCTTTAAATATGACATTAAATTTAAACCTTATTCTTTTCTCTCTCTCTGTTTTTTTTTTTTGCCATCATAAACCTTGTTTTGCTATAATTTAATAGTTCAAGAATTCAATGTAGATGCTTGTCGACCGGGAAAAAAACAAGATGAAGAAGAAGAATTCAATGTAGATATGAATGGAATTAAAATCTAGAAAAAATATATATACTTGATCTTCTACATTTATTAGTTTACCCCACATTTAGTATAATTCTCATTCTTCATAAAAAAAAATATTATACTACTTTCGGTTCTAATTATAAGACATAGTTGATTTTTTTGAAAAAAATTAAGGAAGCTAAATAAGTTATTTAATCATTTCATATGTTGTATATTTTTAGATTATATAAGTTTATTGGACAAACTAATTAATTTGAAGAAAAAATTAAAATTAAAATACTCTAAAATAATTTAATTAGCTTCCTTAATATCTCCAAAAAAAGTTAATTAGGTCTTATAATTACGACGGGAGGGAGAGTAATTATCATTATGTTCTTAGAAAGTGCATTTAAATTCTTAGCGCTTGAATTTTTTTACAATATTAATATATAATGCTTCCTGCTTTCATGAATATTATGTCATAATCAATCATATATTATATCTATTTTTTAGGTAAAAAATCTTTTTATTTAGTGCAATCAACCACCACAAATTTCATCCATTGCCCCAATTTGGGTACGTATTTAATGTGATTATATTTGATGTTAAAGTAGAATGAATAAATCATAAATTTTTTAAATAAAAAATTAATTTAAATTACAAAAGTCAGGGTGTTAGTTGACCGAAAACAGAATTAAGATAAGAATTCCAGAAAAAATTAGATAAAAATAAACAAATTAAAACAAAGCCAAGTCACTTCTGTTATACCCTAAGCGATTGTTGATAATTTACTTCAGAAAATTAGAAATATTTTGTTTTCCTGTTTTAGCCTTCAACGGTCAATGACTTATAAGAAATATCCGTTGCACGCACCTAATTCTAAATCGTGCGAACGGCGCACCAGATCACTCCTCCCCTCACGCGTGCCTACCTCGCTCCCACTATCTCACTATAAATTCCTTCTCGCCACTATACAAGAGGCAGAGATAATCGCCTCGCCGATTCTTCACTGTTACCTTCTGTTCTGTTCTCCCCTTCAATGGCTTCCTCTTCTTCTTATTCTTCTCTGATCTTCGCAATCTCTGCGATTTTCTTTGCTTTGTCTTTCTCATCGGTTCAATCTCTCACCTGTACCTCTCAGAAGCTTCCTGATAAGAAGGTCTTCTCTAATTGTACGGATCTTTCAAGTTTGAGTGCTACTCTTCATTACTCTTATAATGCTACCAATAATTCACTCTCCATCGCCTACGTGGCTACTCCGGCGAATCCCGGCGGCTGGGTTTCCTGGGCTTTAAATCCGACCGGCGAAGGTATGGTCGGCGCTCAGGCTATAATCGCCTTCAAATCGAACAGCACTGTCGTGGCCAAGACCTACAATCTCAGCTCCTACAAATCCATCGAAGAATCGAAGCTCTCGTTCGAGGTTTGGGACCTGAGCGCCGTTGAATCTGACGGCGCAATCACGATCCTCGCGTCGGTGAAGGTGCCGGGGAAGCCGGACAAGCTGAACCAGGTGTGGCAGGTCGGTCCGTCGGTGACAAACGGGATGCCGGACAAGCACACTTTCACTCCGGCGAATCTCAACGCGAAATCGACCTTATCTGTGTCCACATCCACATCCGCCGGGGAAAACACCACCAGCACCAACAGCACGGAAAAAAGCGGCAGCGTTTCAGCAACAGATAACAGATTGGGCTTAGGATTGTTCGCCGGATTGTTGATGCTGGTAGCGAGTTGTGTTAATTTCTGATTTTTCCTTTGTTCTTCATTCCTAAGAATAATATTCCATCTGTGTGACTCGTAATAGTTAATATTTCTGCGGATTATTCGTGTACGTGAGTAGGCCATTTATGTTGATCATCAGGATTTAAATTTCTTATTTATAGAAATTTTATTTGCCGACTTGAATCTCCAGGAAATTTTATCCAGATCTGAGAAATCGGTATGATGAGGATAGAGTTGCCTGTCTTTTATATACCTATAAATAGAAATGATTAATTTTAAAGGCTATAAAAGGAAGTAGAAGGAACTGTTAGTGATGTTATTGTCGAGCATTATTATTGCTTTTACTTTTTTGCGGTCGACATTAAATGTTGGGAGGTTGAGAAGGCCTTAGATATTTTTTTTGGGGTTGCGTTTCTTGGGATGTGAATGCAATGTGCCGTGGAGAAAAAAGAGCAGTAAGTAATTCATGATTTTGATGCTTTAACTGGCAATACGAATTAATTACCTAATTTTAAAGTACACATAAATATTTTAATTTTAATTTGAAGAGGGGCAAAGAAGCTCACACGTTCACACGTGCTGGTGCTGATGGTGTGTGTGTGTGTGTTTTTTGCCGGAAACTTGCTGATGTGTTACTCATCAAATTGAAATATTTATGTTCGTTAAGTTAGGGGACAAATTTATATTTGTTTTTTAGTGTCAAACTTACGGATTCGGCTTGGACCATTATCCCTTGCCATCCACTACGGTTCACTATCATTAAACAACGCCGTTTTAGTGCAAAAACAAGACACCGGTTCCTTTTTGTTTTTAAATATATATTTTAGGGTATTGTGTTTAAAAAAAAGGATTAGGTGTTTTGTTTTTACGCCAAAATGGCGTTATTTAATGGCAGTGGATTGCAACGGATGGCAAGGGACAGTGGACCCAAGTCGAATCCCAAACATACGTTTAAGTTTGTTAGATGAAGTAGATTCAAGTAACCAATTTGCTTTTGCCACGTGTTTTTGTTACACACATTATCGCGATGTCTATTTCATAACCTAAAAATCCAAAAAACTCACGAGATCATTAAAAGAATGAAAAAAAATTAGAGCTAGTTCTCAAATTTTGGGGGGAAAAAAGAACAATATTAGAGAAAACAGTCTACGTGCGCTCGAAATTTATGGCCCTAATTAAAACCCATGGCAAAAGCCACCGAATTCGGTACTCTGTATGAGATCTGAGATATTATATTATGACCCGAGGTAGTAAACTTAACATAATAGGTGGGGCTATATCAAAAAAAATAAACTATATCAAAAAACATAATAGGTGGGGTCCTATTTTATATATTCATATTATTTAATACTTTATATTTGATTCAGCATTTAAAATATGGACATAACTTATATCCTCCAGTTCTCCAATAAAAAAATGACACCTGGACATATTTTTTTTCATCTTTCACGCACATCAACGGCCCCAGACTAATCCGGACTGAGACCGGGTGGCCCCTTTCGGGGGGAAGCCTCTACCACTCACGCATGCTGCATTCCCACGTCTCGAACTCAAGACCCGTGGTTAAGATAGGACAACCCCTTACCAGTTGACCTAAGCGTTTGGTGGTGACACCTGGACATATTTAACACATCATCAATTGCTCCATTACCTGTTTCTCACCATCGATGGTTAATAAGTAGCTTATAAGTGGCTCTTTGTTTCAAAAGTTAGACCTTTATGTTTGACATGGCTTCTTATGGTGATGGATTTTTTCGAAAAAAGTGTGAAGCCACTTTTTTGAGTTTTTGGGTGAAAAAAGTAGCTTCTAAGTTCTAACTTCGTGTTGGCTCCATCTCTCTTTGAAATTTCACAAATGCCCTCGCTAAATTCTTTTTAAAAATAATATAGAACTAACACTAATATTTTTTTTTTTTATATTCTCTATTAGATAAATAACTTGTTCAACTTTTTAAAATATTATATGCATTTATTAAAAAATTATGGGATAAAATTATTTTTTTTTTTACTTTTTTTTCAAAGGTATTTATACTTTTCGTACCTTTTCAATATGCATTTATATATTTTACTGTTTTTTTGGCAAATTTACATTTAAATTAAATTTTTTTATCCTAAATTATCATATTATATATATATATTGAAAAAGATTCATGCCCATTTTCAATCATTTTTCATCTCAACTAGCTTTTTAAACGTTAAACCAAATAAGAGATGACATCTGGAAAAAAGTCATTTCTGTTACCGTTATCCCAAACACAAATTACACCTACAATTTGACTTTTTTTTAAAAAAGCTCAATTGGAAAAACAAAAAAAACCACTTTTGCTGCCGTTTTCCCAAATGGGCTAGTTCTTGTTTCTTTTTCTTTTTGTGCTGGCTATTGTGGCAAAGCATCTTCGAAAGCCATAGAAAATAGCATATTCGACGATTTCAAGAGGATACGGCCGTCACCGTGAAGAGCTGATCGACGGCAATAGTAGTCCTAACAAGCTTTAGATGAAAAATAGTTATAACTCTGATCAGTGGTGGAGTCAGGATTTATAGTTTATGGGTGCATAATTAGTCTAGGGGTTCGGGGGCAGCGCCCCCGAATATTTTTTTTTTGTAAGGAAAGTTTTAAATGCATTATGATTGTATAGTTGACATTTTCTGGAAGGAAAAAAGTTTGACAAAATTAGGGAACATGTTTAAATAAACTTCTCTCCCCATGCCTTAGCTATACACAAAACTCCCAAGCCTCATTCTTCTTTTACACAATTCATCAAACACCTTATAGGCATTCAAAACTAACTCACTAAGCATGCCTCTTAATTATCAAGCTACACGTCATAAACTACCAAGCATCTTTTCCAAAAGGGAAAACATGTTTTCTTAAGTATTATCCAAACCACCTAATGCATAAAAACAAACTCATAGACTTGATCATCCTTACATTCATTAATAAATGTAAAATCCTTAAATTACAGATACAAGTGAACATTAAAAGAGAATAAAATCCAACTTGAAAAAAAAATGATTTGATCTTTCTAATTTTCCTCATGACAGCCCAAAAAAATGGTAATAAAATACCTCACAATTGAAGCTCTTTCCCCCTCAACGTTTCAGGCTTTCAACTAATGGATACCAAAAATCCTTCACTGTATGGAACGTCTAGCAACAAAAAGAAAATAAAGCGAGAACGTTAAGCAAGGAGGAGGAAGCCTTGAAGAACTAAAAAGGGAAGCTATTAGCTCCAAATGATTTGGGGCCGGAGCGTGAGAGTTGAGAAAATGAAAATGGCGGAATGGTGGCGGAGCGTGACTGCGTGAGTTGAGGGTTGAGAAAATGAAATTAACAAAAAAAAGGGATAAGCAAGGCGTTCGAACCCGATACCTTTACACAGATGGCGAAAGCTTTAACCAATTAATCCAAACAGATCCATTATATTGTAATAATATTCCTTCACAAAATATATATTTCTTCAATTTTTTATGGGTTCACTTGCCCACATAGGCACACTAGGGCCTCCGCCCCTGACTCTGATGGATATGTGTGTTTTCTTTTTTATGGACTGATGAGGTGCTCACACCTTTATGAAAATATGAATATTGGAAATACCTTTCCATCCTATTTGTAATGATTTTTATGTGTTTCTTATTTTTAAGTTTTAACATTTTAATTTTAATTATATTAATATTGATGATAGCATCAAAGAATATGCTTTTTGAGCCCTCATCTTTGTTTGAATTTAATTTTAGAGAAGATAATTTACGAAGTAAATATGTGAGAGAAGTTTTATTTCAGCTTACGGAAAATAACTTCTGAAACTACAGTTTGAGTGTTAACACACTCACATTCTCCGAAAATATATTATTAATATGTTTCATTAGTTAATCTATGTAAATATAAAATTTATAATAACATCCACTATTTATAATTAATAAAAAATGTAATTCATTTCTTTAATTGAGACCTACACTAATTTTTTCGGGCCAAAAAAAAAAAAGACCTACACTAATTCTATAATATTATTTATTGGTCTAAGCATATCATAACTTCATCAAACATCTTTTAGCTAGCCAAAATAAATATAAAAAAAACATAGAATAAAAATTATATTTTAATTGAAAATTTTGTTTGCAAAGATATAAAAAACTAATAAACTATGGGATAGGTTATTCTGCCTAATCTCCTTTTACCTACTTCTGCCTACCCCTCTCAAAGCCGTTAGATCATGATCTCATCCAACGGTAGAAATTTAAGACATAAAATAAATCTTTTACCCATCCCTCTTTTCCACCGCCTCCCACCCTCTCTCTCTCTCCTGCGCACGCCGCTGCCGCCCCTTGCTCCTCCAACCACCGCCATGGCCTCCTACTCTATCGTTAGAGTCTATGGTCGCCTCTTTATCTTCATTTGAATTTGGAATTAGATTCTGCAAAGCCTTCAGCTTTTACACCTTCGCTGATCAAAACGTAAAAGAGGGAGAGCTAGAAGGAGATTTGCACTTATGACAAAAAAAGAACAAATTTAAGTAAAAAAAAAAAAGGCATATGACAGGCTTGATTTTTACACTCAGAAGTTTTACTGTATAATGAGGCAATTTTTATGCTCAGATGGGTGAGGTCGAAGGAGGAGGAGAGGAAAGCCGTCGGTGGAGGGGTAGAGAGAGAAAGAGGTTGGGAGAGAGAAGGGTAAAAAGATTTATTTTATATCTTAAATTTCTACTGTTGGATGAGATCACTATTTTTATTGAAAACAATTAAAATCCAGCAATACAGATATGTCATACCTAATAAGCTTTTCTCCTTTTAGAAATTAAACAAGCAAATGACATGGAACTATAATATATGAAGTGTGTTGTAATGAACTAGTAAAAGTAAAACAAAACAAAAAAACAGACAAAAACGTACGTAAGACACTTCCAACAATAGAAAAAATAAACCGAAAATTGCCTAAATCTGGAGGAAAGTTTCAGGTTGTTCCAACATATTTGTTACTTTCTATAACTCTTTTATTTCCCCCAGATTTATTGGCGTTTCTTTCGCTTTTTTGTTTAATCTCAGCCTTAAATAAATAAAATCTCTCGCTCAAAAAAAAAAAAAAAAAAATCACACAAGAACACGTACCCATTTCTGTCTCGACTCTCGACGACGGAGACGATGATGTTTCGGCCACGTTCCATTTTTATTCCTCTATTTCTGGGTTTTTCACTTTTGGTGTCGCTGCCTTTTCCGGCGACTTCACTAACATGCACCTCTCAGAAGTTCACCGGTAACAAAGTTTATTCTAATTGCGTTGACCTTCCCGTGTTAAACTCTTTTCTCCATTGGACCCATGATTCCTCCAACTCATCTCTTTCCATTGCCTTTGTCGCCCCGGCGAAACCCGGTGGGTGGGTTTCATGGGCGATAAATCCAACGGGGACCGGCATGGCCGGAGCGCAAGCTCTGGTGGCGTTTAAAGATGAGAAGGGCGTAGTGATGGCGAAGACTTATAACATTAGCTCTTACAGCTCGGTGGTCCCGGGGAAGCTTTCGTTCGACGTGTGGGACTTGATGGCGCAGGAGTTATCTGGCGGTGAGATGAGCATTTTCGCTAAGGTGAAGCTGCCGAAAAATGCTGATAAGGTGAACCAGGTGTGGCAGGTAGGGCCCTCAGTCACCGACGACGGAAAAATTGAGGCTCATGAATTTGCTCCGACGAATATGGATTCCAAGGGCGTATTGAACTTGAAATCAGGGCAAAGTTTGAGCAGTGGCGGGGATGATTCAAGAACAAAGCAAAAGAATGTAAGTAAATAATGAAGCTTCACGATTGATATTAATTATAGAAGGGTTAAGGTGCAAATTTGAAAGTTTTTTATGAGAAGTAATAATGTCCCAAAAGTTGTTTTAGCTTCAATATTGTCTGTAGTTATTAAAATGGAGTAATGTTGCCTATTACAGTTAGCTAACAGGAAACGTCAATGTTAGTTTTGTAACGGTATGAGATAAAATTACTACATTTTGAAATTTTGGGGTGACATTGAACCTGATACTTTTGAAGTAAGATTATTCTTGAGTGAAAACTTCTTGATCAAATTAGTACATTAACCTATTATGAAATTATAAATGGATATAATATGATTATTGATTAATTAATTAATGAACTTATGGGTGCAGATTCATGGGGTGCTAAATGCAGTGAGCTGGGGGTTTCTATTCCCAGTGGGGGTGATAATAGCAAGATACATGAGGGTATTTCCGTCATTGGACCCTGCATGGTTCTATCTTCATGTGTTCTGTCAAGTTGCAGGATACGCCATTGGAGTCTCAGGATGGGCCATCGGTCTTAAGCTTGGAAATGAATCTCAAGGCATTCAGCATACTGGCCATCGCAATATTGGAATTGCTGTTTTCTGCCTCGCCACATTACAGGTAATAATACATGACTAGTCTGGCAACTATTCTTTCTTTTATTTTTTTGTTTTTTGGATTTAGAGGGGCAGATATTAATTGATGGAGGTTACAAGTGGGTTTGGATCTATATTCTCTCACTTGCAGAATTTTTTTCATAAAACTAGGTCACAAGGTTCATTGGCAGCATTCTAGCTATTCTCTAGTTGTGAATATAACATGGTTCTTGATAGAGTATACTCCGTACCGTCCTTAATATATAAGATATATTTACTTGATTTGATTTGATTAAGAAAGTTAGTTAATATAACATATTTTCTAAAACACCTTAATCATTTTTCTTAATTCCCTCCTCTCTCTCTTCATTGATTATTATAGAGAGAGCATCAATGGGTTAAATTGATAAATGACAAATATGAAAAATAAGTCTCACACACACATATATATATAAGATTAAGATCAACTCCCAAATATATTACTCCTCCTGGTCCTAATTATAAGACTACTTTTGTAGTGCAATTTACACTACAAAAGTGATATTATAATTAGGACCGGATCGGGAGGTAGTATATATTAAGGACCGGAGGAGGGAGTAATAACTTTCTCTATAGTCTATACATTATGAGTCACCTGCCTCTAACTACCTCATTAAATTGAAGGAGAAGTGGTTGATTCATTAATTCATTAACTTTGTCTAAAAACAAAACATTCTTCCAACTGTGCCTATACTTGAGAGCATAGAGAAGCACTACATTATTACACACTTGAAGCCTTCTCCTATTAATTAAATGAGTTAAATTAAGGATCAAGAAGTTCTTATCGAAAGTAGCCTATATTTAGGACCTGAGGGAGTAATATCTTATAATTGTGTGTAGCCGACTCCATTTAGTGAAATTAATTGTAACCACTAGCTAGTGTTGCAAGCAATGGCGGACCCACAGAGTTGATAAGGGGGGCAAGTGCCCACCCTTAAATTTTTGTTTTTTTAAAATTCAATACATGTTTGAATGATTTCCCACCCTTAAATTAAGTGTCTACCCTTAATACATTAAGACTGTACTTCGTAGTGGGATGGAGGATGAATGGTTGAATGATTGTTTAGTGCCTTATATTGAAAAAAGATGTACTCCTCCGGTCCTAATTATAAGACAACATTTGAGAGTTGGTTTGGGTCCTAATTATAAGACAACATTCTAATAATTGTCAATTCTTTTTCCTAAAATACCCCTATTTTATTCTCTCAAGCGTGTTTGATTTTTTGTGAGTATATGTATGTGGACGCGTATACTCTTCTAGTCAATGAAACTTTTAGATATATGTGTGTGTGTATCTATGTATATATATATGTGTGTGTCTACACACAAATATCTATAGACACTATAGACACACACACATATATGTGTGTGTCTACATATATGTATGTATGTATATATGTGTGTGTCTACACACATATATTTTGTGTGTGTGTGCACACACATATATGTGTGTGTCTACATATATGTATGTATGTATATATGTGTGTGTCTACACACATATATTTTGTGTGTGTGTGCACACACATATATGTGTGTGTCTACATATATGTATGTATGTATATATGTGTATGTCTACACACATATATTTTGTGTGTACACACAAATATATGTGTGTGTGTATGTGTGTCTACACATATATATTTGATGTGTGTGTGTGCACACAAATATATATAGTCTATACACACACACACACACACACATATATATATATTTAGGTTGGAGAGGCATGTGGTAGGAGCTATTGATTTACTTTCACTTAGGTCATTTTAAATTTATATAAGGACATTTTAGGAAAATAAGTAAAATTAACTAATTTAACTTCTTTCATTAATCTCCCCAAAATCGGTTAAATATGTCTTATAATTAGGACCGGAGGGAGTATTTGATAGCATTGATAATAAGACAATTATGATGGAATTCCAAAAAATAAGGCCTAGAAGGATGACATTATAATTATTTTTATTGTAATATACTTTTTATATTAAAATATATGTACTTGAACTTATTGAGTACTCACCCTTCATTATAATTTATGTAGCTGCATTTATTTCTAACAGTACTTAACCTTGCTTTTTTAAATGACAGGTATGTAAAATAATTGTTTCTCTTATTACATCATCAGTATTCATTTGATTTCATAAATATTTTTTTTGATATATTTTTTTTATTGTTTATATTCTTTTGTTTTTTAATGCATTTTAAACTTTCCTTAATAAAAAAAAAAAAAAAAAAAAAATCGGGGGCGCTGCCTCCAAACCCCCGTATCCCTCTGCCAATTGTGCCCCCTTCTATAATTTTCTTGGTCCGCCCCTGGTTGCAAGCATTGTATGACATGAGGTGAAAATAAACCATACTATTTGTAACTTATAACTAGTCATAGCTCTTTGGATGTATATCTATTTAGCATTGTTTGGGTGTGCTGGAAAATTGCAGGTATTGGCATTGATGTTGCGACCAAACAAAGACCACAGGTACAGATTTTGGTGGAACATGTATCATCGCAGTGTGGGATATACTACCATCATCCTCGGAATCATTAACATTTTCGGAGGTTTCAACATCTTGAGCCCTCAAAGAACATGGAAGGTTGCTTACGTGGCAGCCCTTGGTGCTTTGGCTGTCATTGCCTTGTTGCTTGAATTCTTCACTTGGATCGTTTTCTGCATGAGAAAATCACAAGGCAACGCTACAATAAATATACTCACCATCCCGCCATCATATTGACCTCATCAACAATTAAAAACTATAATTAACCTCCAAAGAAACTCTTACACACTTAAGCTTCTGAGCCTAATTAATTACACCATCTCTATAATTCTTGGCTTCTCATTGACACATCTGAGTATATTGAACAAAATTTTGGCCATAACTTGTGTGCCCATTATACTTATGGACGGTTTAAAATTGTAACCTCATATCTAAGAAAGACTTCAGAGAGGAGTTTGGTGACTTTTGAAAGTAAAACTTTTCATTTGTTAGCTAGGGCATTATTGAAATGCTTCATGGGAAGACTGAGTTTGTGTGTGTGTGTGTGTTTTTAACTTTGTCTTTCTTATGCTTGTAATTAATTAATGTACCATCAATGTAATTGAAAATCCGATCTAATTCTGATGATTGCATGCTCCAATATTATTTTACTTTCTTCTGTACTTAATATAGTACCTAATAATAGAGTTGATCTTGACATTAAATATAAGACTTATTTTTTATATTTATTATTAATCTTTTCCTAATTTACTATTGTTAATAAAATAAAGAAAAATCTTCATTGCTAACATGATTGTTTACAAGATACAAATCAACTCACTTGAGTTTAATAATAATAATCATCCCTCACTTGAGGGTGATTAACTATTAACCCTAACTCTAGAGATTTTAGAGGGACTTTTCTCTTTAGAGAGAGACTCAAATTATCATCTCTCTGAATATAGTGTGGACCTCACTATACTGCACACTAAATACATTAACTAGGACATCAATTTATAAGGTTCAATATAATCATTAATTAATCATGATCTTAACTAACTAATTATTTCAACTAACTTCAAGAACTCTCATTGATGTTCCCTCAATAATAATCGAGTAAGAAAGAGACAAGGGGAATTAAGGAAGATGATTAGGTTATTTTAGAAATAAAATATGTATATATACTAATTAACTAACTTCCTGAATTTAATTAAATTAGATAAATAAGTTGTATACTAAGACCTGGAGAGAGTACTATTTTTATGTTAAAATCAATATGGTTTTTAAGCCATCCAACTCAAACTATTGAAAGATAAGGTTGAAATTTCATGCAGCATGTTCAAAACGTTAGTATAGGAGCACTATATATAATAATTATAACTTAATAAATGTTAATTAAAACTTTCAAAATATTTCTTCTTTCTCGTGCTGACTATGGGTGCCTCCTCATCATCGTAAGAATGAACCAGGTACACTTTCGTTATGCCCTACTTGTTCAACTTCTAACATGTGCAATTATGGTTTTTTCACATCCCTTTCATATGTCTATTATTTAGACTCCACATTTTTTTAAATGTTTTTCTTACATTTTCTTTCTCATCTTCCTCTATTCTCTATAGCTCAATCGCCAAGATGAAACGCTATCAAAAGACATACCAAAAAATTCTTGGTGTCATCCACCACCTCCTCCTTAACCTCCATCCACTACAAAAAAAACGACAATTAGTAGCGGTTAAAATGACCTATTTGTAACGGTTTTTGACGTGACAAACGACATTTGTAGCGGTTAGAGGAACCGCGACAAAATCGCCTATGTATAACGCCATTTTATTTGAAATGTTGTAGCGGTTATTGCAACCGCTACAAATTCATTACGGTTTAAAAAAAAATTATTATTTATCGGCGTAATTCAGTAATTATTATTAATATATCTTTTTAACAAAAATAAAAGGACTAAATTATGAAATTTAAATATATAAGGTGCATGTATAAAAACAAAATAATAAGATTATGTAAGTAGAATAAGTGCTAAGAAATGAGGTGGTTAAAACAATACTGAATATTTAAAAATTATATGTACAAATCAATTGAATAATGTATATGAAAGAATAGGGAAACTTGAAAGATATATCTCGTTCAACCGCAAAATAACAAAGTTTAATTAGTATCGAACTATAAATTAGTATGAGAAACATTAGAATTGATCGAGTTACACGGTACTTACCCGTTCAAACTCATAATGTTAAAACGTAAAAATATTTGAGATGACCGAGAGAAACGTGGGTAGAAAAGAAGTTGAGGCGTATTAAATGAGGTTGGGTGGGGGTATTTATGGTGGTGTCTGCGTATCATTTTGTAGCGGTTGGTGTCTCACTTTTTGTAGCGGTTTTTATATTTAGTAGCGGTTTTGAGGGTTATTGTAGCGGTTATTGTAGCGGTTGATCTTGTCGCGGTTTTTAAGGGTTTGTAGCGGTTATATAACCGCTACAAAGTAATTTCTGAGTTCTTTTTTTTAGAAAAAAAAAACTTAAAGGTGTTTTTTTTCCTAATTAATTTCGGATTTTTTTTAAGTGTTTGTAGCGGTTATATAACCGCTACAAAGTAATTCGAGGTTTTTATTAAAAAAAAAACTTAATATTAAAAAGATTTCATATTACTGACATAGGCATTAATTTTCCTCTCAATCTTCTTCGACATCCCTACAAAGAAAGTTTACATAAAATGTTACGCGTGAGTTGAATACGTTTGAACACAATATAATTAAAACTTTAGTTAAATGTTTCAATTTCATAAAGCGTAAATTTAAAAACGTCGAACTATAGGTAAATTGTCATCGCCGTGCAGGATGAAGTCTTGAAGGTGGCGGGCTGCAACGGCTCACAATCGTGGCGACCTTATCACCATCGCCCATATCGTAAAGGTCCAGAGGCTTTAAGTGAACCACCATATTCCAATCCTTGTGCCTCTCATCGACGACATAATAAACTGATGGGCCTCGAGGCAAGAATATACGGCTCGTCATCTTGAGACCGACCACTGTGTATAGGCGGGAGAAATTCAGCGATGTGATGCCTAAGTCGTCATGTCGTGAGTCCCCAGACGTTGTGGTATTCGCCCACAAACACTTGAACAACGTCACGGTGAATAGGCACATGTAACTTATCGACCACATCAAGCGGCTTTCCATAATACGGGACGTCACCGAACCGCATGTTGCCGTCATGCTGCTCGCATAACTCCTCGTCCCAAACGTGCCATATACACGAGTTTTGGGTCGGCAATCCCGATCTCGTGCGACGGTGCAAAACTTAAAACCATTGGCATTGTATGCCGTGAATCTTAGGGCGTGGTCAAGCGGGCCTCTGCGAGCTCAGAATTACGGTGAGTGCGGGTTGTGGTCGTTCATTATTCTCCTCCTAAACCAACTCGGGAATTCTCTGTGAACCTTTCTATCAATTTCGGAGGATGTACGTACGAATCCTCAGTTCACGCTTCACATAACTCCTGAATTCCCTGCAATTGAACATGCAATGAAATGTGAGTATGTATAAAATGTAAGGAAATATATAGGATACGATATATATATATTTGTATGAAATCCTTACCGAAGGTACGGTTCAACTTTGGTGCGATTAATCAAGACATGTCTATGTGCTTGGAACTTCTCAAGTGCCGTGAGTTTGAATTTCTCACTCCCGCCAACCGGTTTACCAACACGAGGGATTAACAACTCTGTTGTCTCGGCTCCGGCTCGGGCTCGGGACAATCGTCTACGAGGCGGTCGGTTGAATGACGTTTCAATGTCATCGAAGTACTGGAACAAAAATACAAGACCTCATCCCGATATAACCTTACGCTATTGAACCTTGGGCCACGCCTTATTCCTCACGTAAGATTTAAGTTTCCCAAGAAACCTATAAAGTAGAACCATAAAAATAATAGCCGGATCAATGGTTAAACGTGCGACTAGTGAGTAATGGTAAAGTAATTATTTTTCAACAAGTACCTCTCAACGGGATACATCCATCGATCTGAATCGGGCCGGCAAGCTTTGTTTCGTGAACAAGGTGTCTTGTCGGAGTGAACCATGACCGTGAAAAATGACGGAGGAAAGATCATCTCCAAATGACACAACGTAAGAATGATTTTCTCCTGCAGTGGTCGAGCTCCTCCACTATCAAAACCTTCGAACACGGCTTCGAAAGAAAGTACAAAGCTCGACCAAAGCGAGAGACACGTCGAGAGCGCGTATTTTCATGGCCGCGGAGTAAGCTGTTGCATAAGCACATGTGAGTCATGACTCTTCAGCCACTGTAACCTTTCGAGCACGCAAGTCAATACATCGTGATATGTTGCTTGAATACCCGTCAGGGACCTTTATTTTCTTCAAGGTAGCGAGAAAGATTTCCTTATTCGGTTTTGTCAGGGTGAACCTTGCCGGTTGAAATCTGTCATGCTCATCCGGCCACGCGTCTCCACGAACGCCCATCTCCCGTAGATCTTTCTGGCTGCGAGATGATCTTTGGACTTGCACAGTTCGTTGAGAATCGTGTACAACACATTGTCGCACACATTCTTTTCAATGTGCATGACATCCAGTCGTGTCGGAGCAAATTATCTTTCCAATACGGAAGAGCGAAGAAGACGCTCACCTTTCGCCATTGTTGGGGCGTAGAACCTGAAGCCTTGGCAGTCTTTGTTCCGGCCCTTGTCGGATCGTTCTTTTTCCCAAACTCAACATCAACATCCTGAAGCTGCTCTATGATTTCTTCACCATTAAAACGATTGCGTTGCAACCTAAACCTGTGCGTACCATCGAGAAACCTCCGATGACCCATGAAGCACCACTTACGACTGTGGGGAAGGCGCACTGAGTCAGAGTCAAAATTGCAGGCTGGCACGCAAGGCCGGTATGCACATTCCACCCAGATAATGTCTCGAGGCCAGGAAAGTCGCTTATCGTCCAAATCAAGGCCGCACGCAAGTTGAAAAGTGTCTTCTCGTGCGCGTCGTACGTCTCCACACCTACATTCCACAACTCCACCAACTCCTTGATCGCGGCCGGAGATACACATCGATGTCATTCCCGGTGCCTTTTTCCCTGGAATGATCATGGACATAATGAAGGAGCTTTGTTTCATGCACATCCACGAGGCAAGTTGTAGGGTATCAACATAACGGCCATATATGTAGCTTGTGCTAACATTCCCAAATGGATTAAAACCGTCGGTCGCCAAAGCAAGACGGACATTTCTAGGGTCCGCCGCGAAATCTGGAAAAGACGAGTCGAGCGCTTTCCACGCTTCAGCATCACGTGGATGCCTGAGTTTAACATCTTGATTCTTATCATCTTTATGCCACCTCATATCTTTGTGTCTTAGACGACATAAACAATCTTTGCGGCGAGGTTTTAAAGGAAAGTACCTTAGAATCTTCGCGGGTTTCTTCTGCTTCTTCCCTTTCCGAATAGTCTTGAACCTCGAAGTGTGACACTTCTTACAAGTCTCCCTCCGATCGTCCTCTCCCCAATAAAGCATACAGTCGTTTGGGCAGGCATCTATTTTTTTACTTGATTTCCTACTTCGAGGTTCGAGGAAGATGGAGCCCATATCCCATACCACGTTGCTCCCATGAACCGCCCGAATGTATATGCTTACGGGAAAGGCTTTACAAGAAGATGTTCCAAAGCGAGAATCTCGTGTTTGCCACTTCTTAAACTTACATCGCACACAAGGACACACGATCTTCCCATTAATGCATGCGTGAGAGAAGGCGAAATCTAAGAAAGTGTTCAATCCCGCTAAATATACGGGAGAACTACGCGTTGCTTGATCCATGACTTATCCATATGTAACAAACAAATCTAGGATAGAAGATAAATGTGGATACAATGTTTAATTACATTCAACGCAGAACTTGGGATCTTTAAACATGCATCGAATGTTTTGTAGCGGTTACATAACCGCTACAACAACCGTTGCAATTACAACGAACAATTTTGTAACGGTTATAGAACCGCGACTACAACCGCTCACGAGTAAAATTTGTCGCGGTTATATTCATCTAACCGCTACAAAATGATGCTGTTGAATCTTGTAGCGGTTATTCAACCGCGACAAAATAGGCGCCCTTTTTCAAATTTCAAATTTGTTGCGGTTTCTCATTAGAACCGCTACAAAATTTAATTAATTTTTAGTATTTTGAAATAAAATTTTAGGAAATTATTTTGGATTATAATTAAAATATATAACTAAAGCACACGTTAAACAAGGATTAAAATTTTGTATTAAAAGTTTTAGGGTTTTCGATTAAAATTTCTTTAAATGAGTTATAGGTTTTGAAATAACGTATCAAATTTAACGGTAACAAATATATAACTAAAGCACATCTTAAACAAACCAAATATTTAAACCAAATTAAACTAATATCCAAGCTGTCTGGAATATTGAAGTTTTCAAAATAAAAACTAACTATCGGGAACATGATCATCAAGTCTGTCCTAGGGGGTGTCTCGGGGGGTTGGTACACGTGGGGGATTCCTCAAAGATGAACGGAGGAGGCTCGGGATCACGGAAACCGCTGGTCGGGTAATAGTCGCGCCGGGGCCCCGATAACGGCAGTCCAGCTCTCCACATGATGATCGTACCAACGGTGGATACTCTCTGCATGCGCCTATGCAGCCTCCTCGTCGGCCCTCCTGCGCATCTCTCGGCCTCCTCGTCGGCCCTCCGTGCAGCCTCATGTGCAGCAACCTGCTCGGCGACCTTCTCGGCAATGATCTCATCAAAAGCCTCGGTGGTGGCCTTCTCGAGTGGAGGGTCCGGTGGACCCGGAGGAGGAGCCATGCTTCGGGTACACCATGCTAGGCACGGCGCCAAGGCCCATGCCCCTAACACGGCCGGGATGCTCGGCGGGCCCACTGCGGCTTTCGGTGGGGCGGTGGGATTCACGAGACCCTGTGACTCGGGGTCTGCGGCGCTTGTAGCTCGCCTCGGTCTTCTCAATCCGGGCCTGACCCACAGCGTTCATGAACAATCATTAATAAAATAATTGACGATCAATTTTAATATACAACATTCATTATATTTTTCAATGTTTTTGTAACTTACTATTATCTCCTCTGCTGCCTGAGAGGTCGGCGTCCCATCACGGTGTCTATGGGTGCGTGTCCACAACTTCCCATAGTTCGTTTGTGTGTTCTCCTCCCGAGCCTTCTTTTGCTGAAAGAATTAAAACAATATGTACTTTTTTATTGGAAAAACAAAACAATCGGTATGTTAAATAATAACATACCATCTCACTTTGTGAGTCACAACAAACGTCTTGGTCCTGTAGTGTGATGGATCCTCTCTTTGCCCCCTGCTTCTTGTGTTTCTCTGCGACAAAGCACTGATCGGAGGAGGAAACAAAACTTAATTTAAACTAAATTTAAATTATCACTTAAGTGAAACTATTAATTAATTTAAACTATATGTAATTAAATTATAATTAATTTAATAAAATGTACTGCCCGTCGGCACCTCTCCTATATTGAATGAAAGCCAGCGATCCGGGTCCACGCCGTGCAGGACGTTCTCGATCAGCTGCTGCAGAGGAATAGTGCCATCTCCATTCTACCTGTTGTAGACACGACCCCTCCGACTCTTCCACCCTTCCCCACCTTCATCATAACGTACCTTTTGTGTTGTTCGCGAAGTTTAAACTTTTACGTATCATAAATTCATTATTAAAAATTAATAAATAAAGAAATAAATAATGAAAGAAATAAACTAAAGCGATAACTATTAACATGTAAAATGTAATGAAACAATATTGACTACTGCGAACTCCGCTAAACGCCTTGTTCTTTGTGTCCTTCGTCACACTCTTCCAATCCTTAAAAAAATCGGGAACCATGCCCAATTGCCGCCAAATTCGGACAAAAACGGTTCATCGGTGACCACCGGTGCCGATCGCTTTAAGTGCAGTGAGCTCGTTCCACGGGACTACGACCGATACCGGACACCTCCCGGTCGTGCTTGAGTGAGAGTGGAAACATCCGGCGTCCTCTGGCTGATGTTCCCATGTTTATCTGCAATATTAGAAAAAATTGAATTAAACCTACAAAATTTATATTAATTTCTCCAAAAAATCCAATTAGATATACCTTCGACATCCACTGTAAATCATTTGGGCGAAGGCGCCGGTCGGGGTTCCGTGGTCCCGGCCCAGGTTTCTGGTCCATGAACTGCTCCACCTCCACTAGGGAATGTCGATCTGGATCTCCGCATTCTCGTCGTCTAAGTCGTTCAACGACAAACTTGCTTCTTGATCTCCCCCTACGGTCCCCACATTTGGAATTTCTTCATCGGCGAAGAGATTGGCAAACTCGTTCGGCTCTGAGATGGCGGTGGTATATGTTGGGCCCCACGCCCTCTCGTCTGGCCTCCGCCCCTACTACTACCCCCCCTTAAACCGGTTTTGAAAGGGACACTGCTTTTCCCTTTCCCTTCTCTCTCCAGAAACCATGATGTTGAAAGGTAGAAGTTTAAAAGTAAAAGTTTAAAGAGGGTGAAAGGTAAAAACGGTGAAAACTCAAACCGTTGGAAGTGTGACTTTGAAAATGAGGATTCACTGTTTAAAAAACCGAACATTTTGTAGCGGTTAACCTCATAAACCGTTACAAAATTTGAAATTTTGTAACGGTTCATACATCACCGCCACATAAACCGCTACAAAATATCGGAGTTAAAATTCGTAGCGGTTGTGTAATAACCGCTACAAAAACCGCTACAAAATAGTGACCCTTGAAGTTCTGTAGCGGTTTCTATGAAACCGCTACAATATGACCACATTTTGTCGCGGTTTTGTTGTGAACCGCTCTGAGAATGATTTTTTCAAAAAAATTCCAAACTAATTAGTTTGATTCAAATATTTTATGAATCAAACTAATTAGTTTAATACAAATATTTAAAAAACCAAACCTTCAATTCATTTATTTCTTTTCTTTAATTTTTTAAAAGCTGTCCACAGAGTAATAAATTACACATAATGAAGTAACCAAGAATAGTCCAACATGTCAGTGGGGATTGGGACTCAATGTAGCCGCCGATCTCCCACGAAAAGCTGGTGAGTCATTTTCATCGAGAGATATTTTCGTGAGACAAAGGTGGCTACAATGGAACCCAATCTCCGTCGCTGTTGGACTCTTCTCGGAAGAGTAGAAGTATTCACGCCAAAGAAATGAGCAAACCTTGGCTTGTGGTGAGCAGATTGCCTCGCAAGGATGAGAGAGGCAGTGACAACAATTCCCGCCATTGCGCGCCAAAGTGGCGCCAAATCTGTTGCGGTTCTACTCAAGAAACCGTTACAAAATCACAGTGACAACAATTCCCGCCATTGCGCGCCAAAGTGGCGCCAAATCTGTTGCGGTTCTACTCAAGAAACCGTTACAAAATCACAGTGACAACAATTCCGCCATTGCGCGCCAAAGTGGCGCCAAATCTGTTGCGGTTTATTTTGAGTGAACCGCTACAAAGGTAGCCGAGGTCCATACCGTCATGGCTTCCGTTACTATTTAGTGGCGGTTATGGGATAAAACCGTTACAATTTGTTGTTTTGTAACGGTTTTTTTTAACCGCGACAATTTAACCGCGACAAAATAGGTTTTTTTTTGTAGTGATCGCCGCCTTTGCCTCCTCCACCACCCTCTTCGCCACCTCCTCCTCCGCCTTCATATCCTATGATTCCTCAACTAGAGGCAATATAATGTTGCAACATGCACAACTAACAGTGACCATGCTGTGAGGATGCTTTTAAGATACCTCTATAGTATGAACCAAAGGCCAATCTCATACTTGATATGTATGAGATTGTCCATGATCCTACCCAATCCTCTAGTGACGAGTAGCCTAGTGATCTCATTAGTTCATTAAGCTACTTGCCACTATTTTTATTTTCGTTTTATCATTTTGTTTTTTAAAATATTTTGTAAAAAAGTATATCTAATGGTTCTTAGAAAAATACTGTCACAATATAAATTAAATAATGGTTCTTATATTGTTCTTTCTTAACGGCTATCATGAAAGAACAATCGTTTGTAACATTTATAAACAATCAGTCTTAGAAAAATCAATAATGGTTATTAAAAACCAATCATCACCATTTATAAAATATAATGATCTAATATGTAAATCTAAAGGACGACGGCTCGATAATTTACAAAACCTTTTCTATATAAATGTCAAAAAACTGAACTCCACTTCTTCACTTCCATTTCAACTTTTCATAACCAACATCTTCACCAAACTCATAGACAAACACAAGAAAACTCCCATCTCATCATCTCAGGACAAACTGAAAGCTGAACTCCCTCCACCAACAAGCACAAAAAAAATCTGTTTTGCGATAGAAAAATTCCATCTCAAAACAGCCATTTTCTGTCGCAAAACTCGTTTGCAACGGATTTCAGTCCGTCGCAAAAACCATGGTCGCTATTGCGACAGAAGACAAAAATTCCGTTGCAAATCCTGAAATTTGCTACGGAACAGATTTTCCGTCGCAAATCTTGGAGGATTTGCGACAGAATTCCTTTCCATCGCAAATCCTTAAGGATTTGCGACGGAATTTGTTTCTGTCGCAAATTTTGATTTCTTTTTTAAAAAAGGGTTAAGGTGCAGATTTGCCAACGAACTATTACCCGAGGAGCGTCTGGCACAAAAAACAATTGAGCGGACCAAATTGGCCAACAAACTATTAAAAAGTGATAAAAAATACCAAATAACGATTAAAAAAAAACAACTATCACAATTACGTTAAAATATGAGGCACTGGCATAGGATGGTGGCGGAGACGCTGGAGAAAAGAGCGGTTAAGCCTTCTTGTTGGATAAGGCAAACACCAATAGAGATGGGACCCATGCAAGCAGGCGCTGAGGCAGCAACGGTTGCTACTTGTGGCATCGGAGGGATGCAACTAGGGTGCAAGGCGCGTGCCGGTCAAAAGCTGTGGACTGCTGGATGAGTTCAAGAGGGTGAGTGGAACACCCAGCAACAATGGAAGCTTTGGAGACACCGACGTCGCTGACACTGTGATAGTCAATGGAAGACGGAGACACCAAGACAGTGACGGGGTAATAGTTCGTTGGCGAATCTGCACCAAATTGTGTTTTTCTTCACTTTTTAATAGTTCGTTGGCCAATTTGGTCTCCTTAATTGTTTTTTGTGCCAGACGCTCCTTGAGTAATAGTTCATTGACAAATCCGCACCTTAACCCTTAAAAAAAATCTTATTTTTTGAATTCTTTTAAAAAAAAATTGATTTTTAAAAATTTTTTATTCCTTCATAAATTTTGATTTTATTATTACTTTTTTTAAAATAATAATTAAAAAAATATAAAAATGACATAAAAAAATATAAAAAAACCTTTATATATCATAAATATATATAGTAATAATCAGAAAGAGTTTACATAGAGAAAACAAAATATAAATAATATTGTTGCGAAGAATATGTACTAAAAAATAGTCTAAATAGCATCATCATCATCATCATCATCACCAGGAGCTGACCCCTTATCCCTGTCTTTCATTATAGACATGAGTTGAAGCTCCATCCGCCTGATCATCTCCTGTTGCTGACTCATCTGCTGCCGTGTCTCGCTAAGCTCATTTGTTGTTTGACTCCAGAGATGCTTTGTCTAGCTCAGCTCATCTGCTTGCTCCTGCACCAACGCCTTCATCTTCTTCAACTCATCTACAAAAACATTAGGAGGTGTATTTATTTTTTGTACTTCATTTAAATGGACAAGGGAATAAAAATTTGAAATATCAAATGTATTACGTTTACCTGCAGAAACACCTTCACTGGCAGAAGAGAGGCGCTTCGTTTGCTTCAGTCGAGTTAAATCTGCCTGCAACCTCAAAGAACAGACTCTCGTTATCAGATTGAGAGGATGTGGGGTCTGTCCCACTCTGCGAGTTTCTCTCCTGCGACACCTTATGAAAGGTTTCCTATAGGCACAAAAATACATCACAAAATAAGGCATGTAAAATGAAATAAATATATTGATGTGTGAAACAAATAATAAATGCAATAAATGTCTCACCGCTACTTACTGCGACTTGGCGTTAATCCAGCGTTAAATTCGTCCTTCACAAGCCCACGTGGAGGCTTGTGACGGACACACCGTTCCCCCTTGGGGGCTTGCGACAGAAAATTTGTCCGTCACAAACAGTAGGCTTTTCTCCCACCATTTGTGACGAACAATATTGTCCGTCGCAAAATATTTAAAAGTTGCGACGAAATTTTTTTCGTCGCTATTTCATAATTTTCCAGTATTGATTGAAGGGCTCGTCTATGCGACCTACGAGCTTCATCCTATGGTACAATTTTACCTGCGAGAGCAAGTTATTGGAGAAGGAAGAATTTGATGATGCATGCATCAGATTTTTAGAATATCTCTATAACTTTTTATTTTTAATTTGTTTATAAACTTTGGTTTTTTCGTTTTGTTTTTAATTTTCTTTGTAAAAAAAGATGGTTGCATAATCAACCATCAATTTTTTTTTTTAAAAAAGTGAAATATATAATGGTTATTAAGTAAAACCCGTAACTTATTAGAATACCATGTAAAAAAGGTGAATTACATAATGGTTATAAATAAAGAACGGTATTAAATATAAACAAATAAAGATCAGTTCTTTTGGACCAACCGTGATGTAAAGTCTTAGGCACGATAACCCAAAAACCTACCATTCATCTTATATTGAAACGTCTGAAACAAAATACACTTGACACTTGGTCTGTTCAAAATGAAATGTAACCTACCAACATCTTAACCCTACGACTCCTATTGTATTTTTTGACCGTTGGGAGTCGTTATCAGTTGAATTCTACCATAAAAATCCTTCGTTTGACTTCTTAGTGACAAACGTGCTAGTCAATGCACTTGACCTTTGTCTCAGCAACTACCGTACGAGTTGTTTTCATTCGTGAGCTCTAGCCTATTGGGCTACCTTTGTGAAGTTATGACGTGATAAAGCATCCAAGGTGACGTTAAATTACTTTTGTGAAGTTATATTTTCAGAAAACCCATTATTGCTTTGATTGAATGCTTGTTCCTTAAATCGCATTTGTGAAGTAATGTTTTTTTTAGAAAATCCATTATTGCTTTAATCGAAGGTTCCTTAAATTACTTTTGTAAAAATATATTTTTTGGAAACCTTAGTATTACGCTGATCGAAGGTTCTTTACCTACTACAGGAAGTTGTCAACCTATTGTTTTAATTCCCAGTTCCAACTTTGTTGATCTTTTTTAAAGTCACTTTAGGAGATATGAATTCCTAAGCAAATACCTCCTTTCTTAGAAGTATCCATATCTCTGGAAGTTACTTCGAAAAGATCAATAGGGATGTAATAAATAAACGGGTTAATGACCAAATTTACCAATAAACTATTGGTCCAGGACCACCCAACACAATAAACTTTTATCAGGATCTTAAATACCAACCAAGTTTTTAAAACCTTAATTTAGCACAATAACCGTTAAGTGCCTTAAACGTCCGTTCATTCTGTGACTATCTCTCTCCCTCTCTCATTCATTCCCTCTCTCATTGGATGGAGAATCCAACCACATCACTCCTCTACCCCTCTCTGCTGTCTCTGGCTCTCTGACCAGCTGGAGTTCAAGTTTTCAACACCTCCCTCAACCCCCAATCCCGCCATCTTTCTTCTTCTTCTTCTTCTCAACTCTCTCTCTCTCTGAATCTGCAAATTCCCAATTCATCTGCAACTCCAATTTCCAACCCCATTTCCTCTCCTTCCACTTTCAATTTTGACCTAGTAATCATTCATCATTTCACATTTTTGACCTTGCTGGCTACTTCTTCTTCTCTTTATAGCACCACATTTTGAGTTTTCCCACCAAATTCATTATTTGAACGGTCCTCTCCTTCCCTCTCATTCCCTGCATTAAATTCTCTCCTCCCAAACACTCCCAGATGCCCCGGTCGGAAAATGGCTATCTCACTCCTCAACTTCACTCAGCTAGCTCCCTACTTCATCTCTTTCATCCTGTTTCTGATTCTCTTAGAACAGATCTCGTATCTAAGAAAGAAGTGATTCGTACACAGGCCTTCTTTGGTTATTACCTTAGTGGGCAACGCAATCTCATTAGTCAGCAGCCCCACCAAGTTCTGGGATGTCCAATCGGATTTTGCTAAGTCGTCCAACATGGGGTTCTCCGCCAACTACATCATCGGAAAGTTCATCCTCTTCATCCGCGACTCTGAGTTGTCTCACAAGGTGTTTGCTAACGTTGGACCCGATCGTTTCACTTGGTGGGACACCGTTCGGCAAGAAGCTTTTCGCGAACACAATCTCATCTCACGCAGAATGAACGGACGTTAAGGCACTTAACGGTTATTGTGCCAAATTAAGGTTTTAAAAACTTGGTTGGTATTTAAGATCCTAATAAAATTTTATTGTGTTGGGTGGTCCTGGACCAATAGGTTATTGGTAAATTTTCTTCTTAACCCTAAATAAACTAGTTTAGTTGTACTAAGATGCGATAAAGCATTCAAGGTGACATTAAATTACTTTCGTGAAGTTATATTTGTTTGGAAAACCCATTCTTGCTCACGATGGAATATTCCTCTCATGTTTTTGTATTGAGTAGGTGGCATCAAGTTAAGAACTCTGAAAAATTCAACATTGTGATCAGTCTAGACTCTTCAATGTGAGAGTTTCTAAGCTACATAGTCTCGAATTTATCTAATAGAGTAGTACTTCCCACATTGAGTAGCTATGCAATATGGGATGGATCAAGATTTTTTAGGCTTTGTGGCTTGAATCAATCACTCTCTTAACCTATATATCTCATAATGTAAGTGTCTAGCACCTATACCTTGTGTCTCATTAGCAATTAACCTAGGAAAGCAATGGGTTAATGGAAAAAAAAAACATGAATATTCGTATATAGGAAATGCCATAAGGGGTAAGCAAACCCTTGAACGGCTCAAGGGTTTGCTTACCCCTTGTTTTGCTCAAGGGTTTGCATACCCCGTGCGGCCTTTCCAATATAGATATTCTTAGGTTTTTTCTCCAATCCATTGCTTTCTAGGGTTAATTCCTGTGAAGAGACACAATTTATAGGCAAATAGTTATATTATCACTTATATAGGCTAACAATTGTCATTGATTCTCCCCACAAAGCCTCGAATGTCCTGATCTATCTTATATTGCATAGAAACTTGATGTGAGAGGTACTGTTGTATTATATAAGGTCTATCTAACTAGCTCATAAATTCTTACTTGAAGAGTCTCACAATATATCATGGTTATTATATAATAACTGTCATGTTTTATAAAATTTCATGGTTCTTATTTAGGAACCATTATTTATGTTACTTATGATTGTCAAAATGAAACTGTTATGTATCTTGAAAGCATTACCAAATATTATGGCAGTTGTTAACATGTGCTTGTCAATTATCATAACAAGTGCATATCATTGTCTCATCAAACCTCAATACATAACGACTGTTATCTTATAATCATTATATTAAGTCAATAATACGATTAAGAATTGTAATTTATCTGCGGAGCATATATAACGCCCGCATATATGACGGTTTGGAACCGTGAAGTATAATAGTTAATAACCATCATATATATATGTATCGTGATTTCTGTAGTAGTGATGCCTTTTCTTAGGATCCTTCTTTTAATAAGGTGAGATTGAAACTCAATTCGCTTACTTTTTAATCCAATTAATCTATCATTAGACTAAATATCCCCAGGTTACTAGGCATAATCACTACCCATACACTATTTGCAAAACCGCCTCATCAAGGCATGACGCTGTATATCCATGTTGCATATATAGCAACAATATATTTCCTTGAAGTTTTTGTTTTAAAAACAAAATTGAAAAAGAAATCCTTTAAGAATTGATGAAATAACTTCTGGGATTTGTTAATTTTCCATGAGGAATATGGATGAACAAGAATGTTCTCCCCTCACACCAAACACCATTAATTTGTTGGATCCCATGGCATGTTTTGGTACATATATTTCTTATACTCTCTTTACTAAAATTAATATTGAATAAAAATATCATATTTTATTTTTATAATCATATCATCTGCTGAGTCCACATTACATGCTTATGCTTATATGCTTATTAGGTGTTTATACCTCTAATTAGAGGTATAAGCATTTTATTTTTTATTTTTTATATATTGTATTTATTTAGATTTAAATTATATGCTGCTTGCTGATTTTTTTTTTTTTTTTTGCATCCAGTATCTCAAATTAATTAATTTCTATAATACTGGTGTTACAGACAAATGCAGAACTGAAAATTAATTAATTTGAGATATTGGATGCAAAAATAAAAAATAAAAAATCTTAGAAAGCAGCATATAATTTAGATCTAAATAAATACAATATATAAAAAAATTAAAAAATATCTTATACCTCTAATTAAAGGTATAAGAAATCTAATAAGCACATAAGAATAAGCATGTAGTGTGGACTCATAGAACATAATCTTCACATAATACTCTAGCTCCTTTTGCGCGAAAGACTTTATCTCCATTAATGTAATTTTTGGTTTAATTTATAAATGTTAGTGACATCACTATTATGTAATGCTGATACAAAAATTCACAAAAATTGTAACATTATATTTTGTTTTTCAAAAAGGGAAGCCTAAGGCGTTATTAGAGTCCCTTGTCACATGTCACATGTCACATGTCACATGTCACATGTCACAATGGATCATTATATATTAAATGTCCTATCTTCAAACTGATGTCCCTTTCTTTTCTGTTATTTTCTCTCTTCCTGAGATACCTCCAAAGTACATTAATGAAGTGATGTGTCCCTTGCCAATTGGACCACCAAAATATGGACAAGACCACGCTCACACCCGCACACAATTTAAGACTTTTATTTACATATGGACATGTTTAGCCCTATCATTTCAAACAGCAGGACATATAAACGTATAGTATAACACAAACCGCTCTTATCTCCTCAATTGATTTACTCAATATTATATATATATATATATATTGCTTCCTGTAAAATATTGGGAAAAATACAATAAAAATACTATTAAAATTGATGAGTAAATACCCTTTTTGGTCTCTGACAAAAAAACGTGGACCCCATTTTGGTCCCTAACAAAAAAATCGACCATTACTCGTCTTTTTTATGGGACTAAAAATGATATTTTGAAATTTGTGAGGGATCAAAATGTCCACCAATCGACCCTTATTTGTCCTTTTTGTGGACTAAAATTGATCTTTTTTTTTGTCAGGGATCAAAATGAGGTCCGTGTTTTTTGTCAGGGACCAGAAAGGATATTTACTCAAAATTGATAAATAAATAAATATATTGAATTTCAATAATTATAGAGGGACTAATTTGAAATTTTGAAAAATTTGAGAAACTACCCAACCATCCTTAATTTTTTTAATAAAAAATTTTCAACCCCTTGCCAGCAACCGACTGTCAAGCTCATGTGATCTCATTTATATTTTTGATTTTTTTAAAGTAAAATTTGACAATATAGATAGTTAAGTTGTTAATATAGATATTAAAGTCGTAAGTAAAGTTGACCGAAGCTCCAACAGTCTCATATTTTTTACACTTTAGTATTCATATTAACAACTAAAATATCCATATTAATGACTTTTGCTAGAGAAATTAAAAAAAAAAATGTGACTGTTGGTGAGTCAACCATATTTATGATTTTAGTAGCCATGTTAACAACTCAAGTATCTATATTGACGACTTTTATTTGGAAAATTTAAATATAGGTTCTATTTTGAGTTGTGATTTTGGGAGTAACATTTGACAGAGCAAACGTATGAATTAGATTATGAAAATTTGTGGCGTTGTAGTATACATCTTGAGGTTTAATAAAAGTCCTAGTTTATAACTTTTGGTTCTATAGTTTAATAGTTATGATTTTTCAAATATAACCCAGAAGGTAAGAAACATTTTACGAAAATGTTTTGTACAGATTTTATAAATGGATATTTATGTACCAAATGGAAAAGAAATGAGCTTGGGTCTTATTTTTCGTTTAGAGAGTGTTTCAAGAGCTAAAAATAGAGCTTTGAACTAGTAAGTTTGGAGCTAAATTTTAGTTTAGTTACGAATAAGGCCAATTACGTGTTAGTGTTTCCAAGATTGCTTTGAGAAAATGATGATTTAAGGTTTTAGTGTTTCCAAGAGTACTTATTGGGTCATACGTAAACAACTCTGATAAATGACCTTAAAATAAGGTACTCCGTATTACACTTTGATTGAGCTGTGTTGACTAAGCGAAAATTAATCAGCATGGTGGTTTTATAAGATGAGTAGAGTGTAGAAAGACCAGTAAGCTGTTGGTCATGTGGTAAGTATCTTCTTGGAGTGCAATCTCGTTAGAAGAGATAAAAACATTTTACATACACTCAATCTCAAAAGCAGAAAGAGATTACAGCCTTGATAGTTAAGCCTTCGGACTCACATACTATTTCATGTACTTGATATAAGAGCTGATTAATTATTTTTTAAAAGATTAAAAAAAGCTAAATAACTTACGTTAAAGTGTATATATTTATTGTTTTTTCTCTAAACTAAACTAATTTGTCTTACTTATAAACTGATTTATAATATAATAATACACAACATATATTATACCCCACCAATATATCGACATTCATCAGAGTATTTATATATAGTTCAATATGCAACACAGAAATAGCATAATATATATTTGATTACATAATAGGAATACCTACCCGATTTATACACATTGTTTACAAATTCTAAAATACAATTACATGATAAGGATTATAGATAACCCAAAATAACTCTTGAACCAAACCAGAATCTTTAGTTGCCGGTATCTGTCACCTTACCCTAAGAGCCGCGTCCACTATACTGTTCATATGGATGGTAAGGGTTGAGATTCAAACGAATCCAGTTAATCTCACAGTACAGTATGTATACACGGTACATTGTTAATGGCTTCTTTTGATATTCTTCTCCACATTAGTTCAGCAATCTACTTATTGGCTCTGAAGCAGCATACAAATTAATTACCAAAACAATTGGCAAGTTTCTGGGCAATGCCTTCCTCTTCCTCAACCCGCTCCCCCTGCTCATTCCTCTCAACCAGAACACTTTATTCCGCTTACGCCTTTACACTGTTCAAAGTCACTGTGTGTAGAAAACAATAATAGAAATGTTCAAGGGCTAGAGTAAGAAGCAAGAATCTTTTGTACAACAATTACGAACTCACGATTGAATGCCTTTAGATCGGTTCAAGGAAGAATCAATATCAATATATATATAATAACCCATCTCTTCAAGCCATCTTTATAAACGGCTTATATCAGCTCCCTCACACATTACTATTTATAAGCCGATTCATTTGTTTTTGGGCTCCGCACGAGCTGATTTCCACTTTCATTGCACAATTAATGAATCAAAAGGCCGCCCTTCGTCTATCTCTCCTCTCTCTTACTTCGTGCTTTTTGTTTCCCCGAGGCCCTTCCTTCTCTCACGGGATAGTCTCATATCTTTTCTTGGAGATTCAAAATTTGAATCCCTTCTTCTCACCCCAACCCCAACGCCCTTTTCATCTTATTCGGAATTTGAATCCCTTCCTCTCTTTCTCTCATAGCCTCCATCAGCCCTTTCTTTCAATCTCCATCAAATTTCTTCTCCTCTATCTCTCTCTCTCAGTCATTTGCTCCAAAGGGTAAGGCATCTCCTCACCGAACTCAAGCTCGGCGATCTCTGCCATCTTCATCGGTGAAGTTTTCTAGTCCTTCTCTTTTGTAGTTTCTCGATGCTAAGAAGTTTTGTACTCTTCCGCCATTCTTCCCTTCTTCTTTAATCTCTCCCATTCGGAGCATTTTAATCTCTCCCAGAGTCGAGGGTGCCTTCACCAGTTAAGTTTAAAAGAGCCTTTTTTTTTTTTAAATTAAAAAAAATGATTCTGGTGTTTCCCAAACACCCCCAAAAATCTCTAGGGGAAGGAACCCAAAAACAAGCCTGAAGGAACACATCCCTAATGCAAGTTAGGACATCTTCAAAAGTAACAAAAGGAAATTTTGTTCCCAAAACCCTGTTGCCCAATCCGTCAGCATATTGGTTGTACACTGTTGGAGTAAAAGCAAACATGAGATGCCAATTCTTCCTCATAAACTGATAAATCTCTGAACTGTTTAAAGAAAACATCATTCCATGTGTTGTGCTGTATGTGTGTTGTGCATGTGCCTGTGTGATGTTTCTGAATAGTGGTGTATGTTATCCAAAGCTTATCTCTTGCAAATTATGTTATTGTTTCTGGTCCCTTCCTCTTAGTTAGTTACCACACTTTTGATGAACAAAGAAATATACTACTTGGACACGTTCTATTCTTCACTGATGTTTTCTTTACCTTGTGTTATGAATCACGGTTGCCTTTAATATAGCACTCATGGAGGGTTGATTGTTCTGATAATTAGACAGTTCATCTATGTCAGTTTAATGCACATATATATGTACAGCCTACCAAGTGTTGAACTGATCTGCACCTTCCCTGCAGGAACAAACAAATGTCTCATCAAGACTACCTGGAGAAAGCTGATAAAGCAAGCAGCCAAAGACTCTCATCCGGCTCTGCTAAGTGATCTTGTAATGCATTTGTTATTATTTAAGCTTTATTAATAATAACCCAGTTGGACCACTAAATAGTCAGCTGTGAATTTTTTACTATATCTCATTTTTCTTCCTCCGGCTTTTTGTATGGCAGAGTTGCTCTTCTTTCTTGTCTGTCTTAGAATTTATATACCCTTCCAACAGTAGCTCTGGTTTGATATTTTGTTGTTTTAATATGTTGATTTCTCATGCATTTATGTTGATCAAGAATGTCATTTATCATGCATTTTTAGAAGCCCTGTCTCCTAGAGTATCAGCTTATTTGATTAAGTGGCAAAAGGGAAGAGATATAAAAATAAATTATAAATATGCTAATTAAAACATAGTAACATGTATCAATAAATTTATCTTCCTTTTTACCTTCGCTAATGTGTTTTGTAGTTAAAATACTTTTGTAAAAATTTGATACATATGTAAATGTTGGGTAATTTTTTATACATGCATTATATCTGGAAGTATTCATCTATTCCTTAATCAGCGAGGTAGGACCATATCAGTTCTTGTCAACACACTAAAGTTACTTTGCACACTGCTTTCATCGGAAAGGAAACTTTTTATTTTGTCAACACAATAAAATGACTGATCAGTATCCTATACTCTTTTATATTACATGAGTTGGTAGCTGGATTCTGTGTGTTATCCCTTTATCCTTTGGTTAATGTCCTTTATTTGAATTTAGGCTGAAAACTTTTCCTAAGGATTGTGAAAGGATTCATACTGTGTGTTGTCACTTTTGTTCTTGTGAATCCCTCGGTCCTACTGTTTTTGAATTGTTTTTTTCCTCACTTCCTCTGTTTTCATGCATGTAAGCATCTGATTTATTGTTCCTTTTCTTTTTCCATGGCTAACAGGTTATGTTTCCTTAAATGTTGATTCATCTTTCTGGATGCTGTTTTTCTGTACACAAACTGTTTTTGAATTGTTTTCTTCGATTTAATCTTTTCCTCTGTTTTCATGCATGCAAGGAAGAGTGTTTGATATTATTTTTGTGTTGAATTTAATGCTCCTTGTGCAAGGGAGAGTGATTGATATTATTTATATGCTGTGTTTAAAGGCATTTTGTAAGAGTTAAATTTTCAGGTAAAAAAATAGTACTTTTGATTAATTTCCTCATGCCGCTATCAATCTCGATCTGGTTTGTTTTCCTGACCTTTTCTTTTATTTTCCTTTGTTTCTTGGAAGCCTTGTGCCATCCCTGCTTCCAATATGCTTTTTTGTTCTGCTGCAAATATGTTCCATTTCCATGCAATATATGCTCTAAGCAAGGAAAAAATGATTCAGATGCCTCAATTTGATTAGTGTTGTTAATCATGGGAACAAGCTTAATAAATTAGCACTTTTTTTTTCGATACCTCAATTTGATAAAAATCTTGTCAAGAACAAAAGAATGTCTCGCTTTTTTTCAAATATTATCCTATTTACCTCTCAATAAAGAGGAAAAAAAAATATTCGAGTTAACCAGCAATAATTTAGCACTAAAATAAGATATGGAATAAAACATAAAAACTCATAAATATCATTGCATGGTGTCACAAATAGGAAATCCAAACTAAGTAAAGAGTGGCTTAGAGTGAAAAGGCTCTTTTAAAAGTTAAAAACACATCATTAAAACAATTATAGAAAATAGCATAAGATATAAAGCACAAATTGTATGCTTCCTACATGTGAGTTAGTATTCTTTAACCAGATCCAAACATCACATTGTTGTTGTAACATCCCAATTTCAAAAGCAGTATATTTTTTTTTTCATCAAAACATCATTTCAAATAATCAGAGTAGAGCATCAGAGCGATTGAGTAACTGATATGTATATATAAAATGCCGTAAGTCTGACCAATTTACAGAAGCGGTACAAAACCGTGTGGTTTAAAAGTAGATAACAACATCAAAGGAAGGCTTCAGACGGAACAACAAAAGAAGTCTTGGTAGGAACTTCTACGCGGCCGCTTGTCTCTCTCCTCGGTCCTCGGTCCTCCCGAACTGAGCTATGTTAAGGTGAGATCCAGCGCACGGATCTCGGAGTAACAGTTAACCTCATGTTTATGTATACACATACAAGCGGCAGACATCCACAACATCATCGGCACATACCATCACTCTATCACAACCCATGCATATGTATTGCCCCGGCATGTAGACCTATTGCCCCAAAGATACTGAGCATATTGCCCCCAACATACGTACATATTGCCCCAAAGATATAGACATATCCTCTAACCACTATATGCATTCAAACAGTACAACATCTATACAACACACATACCACATACATGCATACCATATACATCAGAGTTAGTGTTACGATGCGAACGTACCTTCGTTGACGAAATTCGGTACTTTGACGGAAACGGTACAACAGTTAGTCGAACCTTATCGGAGATATCCTATCAATATAACAACGTACTTGTTAAGGATCTATCATTACGACGGACATTTTTAGTCAAAATGACTATTTTACCCCTGACCCCCTAATCGGCGGAATTTCGCCAGCACTTCGTTACTTTGACCCTAATCTTCCAAAATTTTGCCAGAACTCTGACCCCACCTTGATTTTCGAAATTCTTGACTAAAATACCCCTAGCATATGATATCTAATCATACTTGGAAGATTAAATACTACTCTAACATTACTACTCTAACTATCGAAAGAACTACGAAAGCTTAAAGCTCGGTACTGAAAAATTTACCCAGAGCTTCGCTGCAAAATTCTCCGGACTCCTTCCTCCTCCAGAGCTCCTCTCTCTAACTTCTCTCTAGGATTTCTAAGAGTGGTTTTGGTGTGAAATTTCAAGAGGAAGAGCTTGCTATTTATAGAGAAATTCCATGAATTTCAACCATTGGATCAACTTTATGAAATGAAATCCTAGCCTTCCATGAGTTAAACTTAACCAACAAGTTTTCTTCTTCTTCTTCTTCCTTGTGTCTAGGCCGTCCTCCCCATGTCCCAAAAGTCAAGAAAATGCAATTATAAGATGCCACCTTGCCTTCATCTAGAAGGTTTTGCACCGATAAAATCCCGATCGGTGTTCGAATCGCGTAATCTAAAAATTCAGGATTCACAACTTTGAAGATATTCTCTTTTTCTTCAAAAACATCTAGGTTAACTTAATTTTTTATTACATTTAGGGTTCCAACGGTCAGTAGAAGCTTCTCGAAAACGTGCTCGGTTACGGAATTAAATTAGGAATCATCAACTGGACGGACAAAATTCAGCGATTCCAAATATGTCCAGATAATCATAAACTCATTCCCAGATGTTGAGTTATAATTTATTTTGTTCAAATCCTAATTTTATGATTATCTGCCTTTTTCTCAGATTTTCCCTATTTCGTCTTATTACTAACTTCTTCTACCAATCTCGGAAATGACCCCGGGAATAGCTCAATTTGAGATAAAAATCCACTTATCATTATTATATCTTGACTTTAGAAATCCTGTTCCTGGTTCTCTAGATAGGATCCGATCTCCATCGGAGTTTATTTACTTTACTTGCATTCACACTTAATCAATTTTAATTAAGAGTTCCACTTCTTCATCCAACCTCATTTTCAACCCTTTAATCATCCACTATGTCGGCAATACACAGCTGGTCCTTTATCCATTTTTTTTCATTTTCTTTTTCCATTTATTTCATTTATTATATTATAATTACTTTATATAATTATCTTACAAAATTCCTCATTGGTCCATACTTTGTATTTAGGCTTAAAATTACTTAATCTCACTATTTTTTCTCAATATTCTCCAATTAATTAGCAAACATATTTATGCTAATTTTCTAGCCATAAACCATTAATTATGGAGTTTTACATAATTATCTTTGAATATTCTCTTGTTTATGCTTAAATAATTAACCAACAATTATTTAATTAATCCCTCACTATTCTCCAAGGAAATAAATCCCAAAAATTGCCTAAATTAGAGACAACATTCTCTCTAATTTTTAACAATTATTTTATTGCCATTTAGGATTTTTCATAATTTTCCTAAGTCATTTTATGCTCTGTAAGGGCATTTTTTTGGTCATTTTGGCACATTATTATTTTTCTCCAAATTTCCAAGAGATTTTCCCTTAGGAAATAAGGTCATTATGATATTTTCCCTAATTCAAATTTTAGGGTATTACAGTTGTATAACATTATTCAAACTTCATTTGTAATATGTCACTGAATCGATTGGAGGATATTGTTATTTACCATTATTAAAGTTTCATTTTTAATAATATGTAGTTATTCATTAGTAGTGTGATATTTTAATGTTATTTAAGGATAAAAAAGTTGCATCACTTATGAAACAAAACATATTAAATAATCGGTGAAATATTATCATCCCGGCACGGGGAAATAAAAGCTTGTTAGATCTGATAGCCATTCACCCATATGTTAGGGATATGAGCAATTTTGGGCCATTCTGAACCTCTTCCTCTCTCACAAATTCGCGTTAAAAGCAGATCTCCATTGAGCTGCAGTGATTGTAAATTAACAAGGCGTCGTAGTCCGTCCGGCAATGGCTCCAGATTTTGACAATTATGAATGACGATGAATTGCAGCGAGTGGAGATCGCAGATCCAATCAGGTAATGTCCTGGGATTTTCAGAGAAGAGAATATGGACTGTTTGGAGAGAACCAAGGCATCAAAGGGCTTGGATCTGTTTGCTAAGCCTAAAACCCTCGTCAACAACACTCCATGGATCAAGGTTGCGAATGCCCTGAAAATTGACTTGTTCGAGGGGAGCAGGTAGATGTCTCAGATGACGAAACAGAGTTACTAGACTCGATAAGCCTCCAATTGAAAGATTCTTGAGAGAGGTAAGGTTTCGCATCCATTCCTCTGGAAAAGCTTCTACGTCCATATCGTGAATCCCTATATACTCGAGCATGGAAAGAGAAGGATGTAGTAATTCTTGTGTTGTTGTGCTGGCTTTTACAGTGTCTATCAATGGCTTCGTGCTGCAATTCTTCAAAACCAAGCGCTCCACGAGGTTGAACGTAGGCATAGAACTCAGGTTTGGACAATCATGAATTATTAAATATGAAAGACTTGAGGTTCTTCTTTGCTTTTAAATTAACATCCTTGGACTCTGCCTCAACATCCCTTACTAAGTTGAGATTCTCAATGCATAATTCATGTCTGAGATTCAATTCCTTCAATTCATTCAGTTCTGCATGTTTTCTCTCATCTTCAGCGTCATTGCCCACTCTGAAATCTGATAGACTTTGTAGGGCTGTCAATTTCTCCAGCCCCATTGGCATTCCACCTTCAAAGGCCTTACAGTTATTGATATGAAGATGACGCAAACTGACCAACTTTGTGACCCAATCTATAGGAAATTTAAGAGCATAGCATCCCATTAAGTTTAGAGTTTGCAAATTGACTAGGTTGCTTACACTCTTGGTCAAACTAGTCAAGTTCTCACATTGAGAGAGATTGAGATATCTTAAGTGCTTCATTTTACCTATTGAACTGGGCAGATCTCTGATATTCAAACATTCTGACAAATTTAGACTCCTCAAACATTTGAAGTCTACTAAACTAGATGGATCAATCTCCAGCAGTCCTTGTATGCCAAGCATAGTTCTCAATCTGTTCACATTCAACAAATCTAATGAACAATTGGAATCACTGTCAAAAGAAACATGCACAGGAGTTACAACAATTTTTCTCCTCTCATCATACAAGTAGCAATCAGAGCTGGCAACAGATTGTAAAAGATCATGTATCAAATTATGTATTTTAAAATATTTTATTTCACCAAATTCATTCATCTCAACATCTTCAAGAAATGACCTCTTCAACAAAGTATAAACATATTCTTCCCCAATGTCTTCTAGACTCTGTTTTTCATTTTGACTCTCTAGGAAGCCTTGTGCCATCCATAATTCAATCAGGTCATCCTTATCATATGTCCAATTTTTTGTATACAAGGAACAATAAGCGAAGCATTGTCTTAATTCAAAGGACAATTGATCATAGCTAAGTTTGAGTACAGGCATGATTGAGTCATTACTTTCATATAACTTCCAAAAGTCACCCTCCATTATGGATTCCCAGTTGTTTTCCTCTATTTTGGATAACATACTTCCCATAGCTCTTATTGCTAGAGGTACTCCTCCACATTTCTCTGCAATTTTCTGGCCAATAGACTCAAGGTTTTGGGTCTTTATCCTATCTTGTCCAAATGTTAAACTTTTTGACAAATCCCAAGATTGATCATTTGCTAGGTTCTTCAAAACAAATGGGTTTTCTGCACCCATACATGTTGCTACCTCTAGATTACGGGTGGTCACTAAAATCTTACTTCCTTCAACACCACACATCAAATATTTTTTCAAATGTAACCACTTTTCTCTATCCTCATTCCACACATCGTCAAGGACTAGCAAATATCTTTGGCCATTCAAATTCTCCTCAAGTTTACTCTGAAGCAACTACAATTGTTGGTCATTTACATCACTGCCCATTGATGATTCTAATATTTTTTTAACCAGTGCTTTCACATGAAACTCTTCTGAAGCGCACACCCACATTTGCTTATTGAAAAATTTGTTGACTTGAGCATTATTATACACCAACTGGGCAAGAGTTGTCTTACCTAAACCACCCATCCCAACAATAGCAACCACAGAAACACTTTGATTGCCATTATTAGTGTTTAGCAGTAGATCAATAATCTCCTTCTTGCTTTCTTCCCTACCAATGATATTTTCTTCAGGCTTAGAACTAGTTTCCCTCCAATTGCTCTCATTGTGCCTTATTACTAAAACTCTCGTATCTAAATTCAACTCAGACGCATCTTCTGCAACAGAGTTAAATTGCTCTCTTATCTTTCTTATCTTACGAGCAACTTTGAGGCCGAAGACAATTGGGTTTGAGGATGTAAAGTAGTCTCGTACCTTTCTTTTTCCGTCTCTTTTGCGCAGCAAATGTTGGGTTTGCAGATCATCGAGCAAGTCATCGGCTTTGAGAAGCACTTTTTTGAGCCTCCTGATCCAGATCTTGATGAGCTGGTAATTCCTCTGTTTTTGCTCTGCATCAACAACCACAGCTTTGATGGCTTCAACAGTGTCTTTAAGCCTTTCTATTTCACTGTTGACCCCATAAATCAATGCAATTTCTTTGAAGGCTGATGAAGCTAACCTATTGATGATACTCACAACCACACCATAAGGAACTTGTTCGGCCATTTTTCTGACTGAGTAAAGGAGCAATTGTAGTCTGAATTTCGAGGTTAGGAAATTTCTCGGAAGCTTCATAAGAGACCATGAATTAATATAATTTAGTGGGGAATATGATTTTGTAGTGGACCGCATAAGAATGAAATATAGATAGCTGCCATACCTAATACCTTAGTCCCATAATTGGCTGATCTCCTATAAAAAAAGTGAATAAACTTTCCTGATTCAAAGAAAGAAAAAGCCCTGGCCTTTTTCTTCTATATAGGCCATGAACTGTTAGAAATTAGAATAGTCTTTCCACCCTCATATTTGCTAGATCTAATCTTCAAACACCAGAGTCTCCCTTTGTGTCTGTGTTGCTGGAAGGATGGCGGAACAAATCCCATATGGTGTGGCTTCAAGTCTCATCAACACCTTGGCTTCATTGGCCTTTAAAGAGATTGCTTCCATTTATGGGGTCAAGAGTGAGATTGATTGGCTCAAGCACACTGTTGAAGCCATCAAAGTTGTGTTTGCTGATGCTGATCACAAGCAGCACCTGACCAATTCATCCAGCTCTGGATCAGGGACCTCAAACAAGTACTTTACGAAGCAGATGACTTGCTTGATGAATTGCTCACTCAACATCTGTTGCGCAACAGGGATGCAAAAGATCATAAAGGAAAGGGAAAGGTACGTGAATTCTTCTCATCCTCCAACCCAATTGTTTCTCGCCACAAAATTGCTCGTAAGATTCGAAAGATTAGAGAGAAATTTAATGTTGTTGCCGAAATTATGTCCAAGTTGAATTTAGATCGAAGGGTAGTTGTTGAAATGAAGCATTAAAAGAGTAATTGGAGGGAAACTAGTTCTAAGCATGAAGAGAATATCATTGGCAGGAAGCAAAGCGAGAAGGAGATTATTGATCTATTGCTAAACACTAGTAGCAATGAAAATGTTTCCTTGGTTGCTATTGTGGGCATAGGCGGTTTGGGTAAAACTGCTCTTGCCCAGCTGGTTTACAATAATGCTCAAGTTACCAATTTTTTTGATAAAAAAATGTGGGTGTGTGTTTCTGATGAGTTTGATGTGAATCCACTTGTTAAAAAAATATTGGAATCATCAACTCGTAAGGAAGAAAACAACCAACAATTGCAATTGCTTCAAGATAAGCTTGAAGAGAACTTGAAAGTTCAAAGATATTTGTTAGTCTTTGACGACGTGTGGAATGAGGATAGAGAAAAGTGGTTACATTTGAAAAAATATTTGATGTGTGGCGCTCAAGGTAGTAAGATTTTGTTGACTACACACAATCAAACAGTAGCCAATAAAATGGGTGTAAAGGCCTTATATTTTTTGAAAGAACTGACAAATCACCAATCTTGGATTTTGTTGAGAAGTTTGGCATTTGACGAAGATAAAATAATCACCCAAAAACTTGAGTCTATTGGCCAAAAGATTGCAGAAAAATGTGCTGGTGTTCCGCTAGCAATAAGAGTTATGGGAAGTCTATTGCAATCAAAATCGCGGCAAAGTGACTGGGAAGCTATCTTGGAAGGTGACTTTTGGAAGTCATGTGAAGGTAATAATTCAATTATGCCAGTTTTAAAGTTGAGTTATGACAATTTGGCAATTGAGTTAAAACAATGTTTTGCTTATTGTTCGTTATATCCAAAAGATAGGCGATATAGAAAGGATGAATTGATTGATTTGTGGATGGCACACGGCTTTCTTGAATATGACAAGGAGAAAAATGTCCTGAAGACGTCGGTGAAGAGTATATTCGTATTTTGTTGATGAAGTTATTCTTGCAAGATGTTGAGAGGGATAAACTAGGTGAAGTAGAATCTTTTAAAATGCATGATTTGATGCATGACTTGTCCCAATTAATTGCTAGCTCTGATTATTGCCTATACGTTGACGGGAGAAAAAATGTGGGATGTCCTATACGTGCTTCTTTTGAGGGATATAACTCTGATAGTTTACAAAATATACCGGATCCATGTATATTGAGAACCTTTCTTGAAGTAAAGAAACAACGTGAAAGAAATCCAACGGATTTATTTGTGTTCAAACGCTTACGCGGTCTTGATTTGTCTTGCTACTATCGTATGAGTGATTTTCCTGAATCAATAGGTAAAATGAGACATTTGAGGTATCTTAATCTCAGCCTTTGTGCTGGATTGACTTGTTTACCCAAAAGTATAAGCGACTTAGTCAATTTGCAGACATTAAGATTGGGCTACTGCCAAAGTCTTGAATTTTCCATAGATATTATCACAAAGTTGATAAACTTACGCCTACTTGATATAAATCATTGCAAGGCCTTTAAAGATGTGATGCCGATTGGGTTGGGTGGGATGGCTGCTCTAGAACGTTTGTCAGATTTCATAGTGGGTGATGATGATAAGGAAAGAAAGAAGACCAAATTGAATGAATTGAAAGAACTTAATCTCAAAGGTAGCTTAACCATTCAGAAACTTGGTTTAGTAAGGGATGTAGAGGAGGAGTCCAAGGATGTTAATTTGAGAACAAAGAAAAACCTCATTTCCTTGTCCCTAGGTTGGGGAAACTATTTAGAGGTGAAAAACAGTGATGCCTTGTAATTATTGGAAAATTTTTGTCCTCATCAAAATTTGAAGGCATTGCAGATAGCAGAGTACCCAGGGGTATGCCTTCCCGATTGGCTTTTGTCATGTACAAATCTTGTTGAATTGAAATTCTGTGATATTATAAATTGTCAATACTTGATAGCGTTGGAAGGATTTGTTTCTCTCAAGACTCTTTGGATAAAGAACATGGATAAATTGGAGTACATTTACTATAAAGAATGTTCCTTATCAACTAACTTATTCCTATCTCTGGAGGAGTTAATACTTCGGGAGTGTGGAAGTTTGAGGGGTTCGGTAAGGGAGGAAAATGTCCAAAATACAAGAGATAATGAGTGGCATCATTCACTACCATCATTTTCACGCCTTTCATCATTAGAAATTAATCATTGCCCAGAGTTAAGTTGCATGCGTACTTTTCCAAATCTCGTGAGGCATTTGGAATTAACTAAGTCTAGCTCAAAGCCATTGCTAAAGACATTAATTGGGCCGTCAACATCAGATCATATGGCTGCATCTCTTTCCATGCTCAAGTCTCTTCACATTGAAGGAATAGACTTAGAAGCTTTACCAGAGGAATGGATGCAAAATCTCTCCTCTCTTCAAGTGCTTTATATTGGAAAATTTTCAAGTCCAGAGGAACCATTTCGTCATATGCAAAATCTCTCTGCTACACTTGAAGAATTCACAATTGCCGATATTGATTCATGGCGTGGTGATGAGAATTATAACATACATTACCTACATGGCTACATTCTCTCAAAAAAATCCACTTTTATGCATGTCATCACCTCGTGGCTCTTCCGGAGTGTATTTGTGATCTACGCTCACTCCGATTTATTAAGGTACAGTATTGTGATAGTTTGGAGTCATTTCCAGAAGGAATGTGTCGCCTCACGAATTTACAATCACTACGGATGCATGGACCTTCTCAACCTTTAAAGGAAAGTTGCTGGAGAGAAATAGGAGCAGTGTGGCCCAAAATTGCTCACATCCCAGATATATGGATCAATTAGGATCATATCTAACTCTTCATCGCATACATCTAAAGGTATATTCTGAACAACTATTATGCCATTATAAAAAACTTGTATGAGATATATACACACACACACACATGGGCGGACCCAGGTTGTATACAAGGGGGGCAAGTGCCCACCCTTAAATTTGAGATGTTTAAAAAATATATATATATATATAATGATTGTTCACCCTTAAATTAAATGTTCATCCTTAATACATCAAGACTACACTTTGTAGTCAAATAGGGGATGAATAGTTGAATGATTGTTTAGTGCCTTATATTGAAAAAGATGTATTTGATAACATTGATAATAAGGCAATTATGATGGAATTCTAAAAAATAAGGCCTAGAATGATGACATTGTAATTATTTTCATTGTAATATACTTTTGTTATTAAAATATATGTACTTGAACATATTGAGTGCCCACATTTTATTGTAATTTATGTAACTGCATTTTTAACAACACTTAACCTTGCTTTTTCTAAATGACTGATTTGTAAAATAATTGTCTCTCTTATCATATCATCAGTGTTCACTTGATTTCATGAATATTTTTTTGATATTATTTTCTTTTCTTGTTTATATTCTTTTGTTTTTTAATGTATTTAAAACTTTCTTTAAAAAAAAAAATTTCGAGGGCGTTGCCCCTGAATCCCCCTGCCAATGGTGCCCCCTTTAGTAAATTTCTGGGTCGCCCCTATATATATATATATATATATATATTCTTACTAATTAATCAAAACCATTTTTTCCCAAGAGAGGTAGGCCTCACAGAACATGCTCGGCTCACTGGACCATTGAAATAAGGTACTTCTTTACGACTAAATTTGATTATTACACCGTTTTTAAAAAGCTTAAAGAGGTAATGAATTACTCGTATTTGCACCAGTCTACTCCAAATTCGACATTGCCTCTGCTACTTAATTTCGATCCTTATCTTGCTCAGGGATCATGCTTTCATGGTTTTAATTTATATTTGAAAGTTTTAGGAATATTTATTTGCAGTTGAAGGAATTATGATCTGTCAATGATTTTATAACTTGGCAAGTATTCAGTTTGGGATGAAGTAACTGGAAAGGCAAGGCTTCTTCAAATCTATTGAATGTTGTAGGAGAGAATTAAAAACTCAGACAAGTATTCTAGTTTTGAACAAATATGTTAAGCTTGTGCTGCAATAATATTTTGTTGTGTACCTTATTATGATCAATTTTAACGATAATTACTACTCCTTCCGTCCCTAATTATAGGAGCAAATTTTAGAGTTGGGTTTATTCCTAATTATAAGAGCAAGTTTTAACTTTTGTCATTTTTTTCCTATAATACCCCTATTTAACAAATTACTAATTAGGCCAAGGTGACTAATTATGAATTTCTAATTATTATTAAATAACCACATTTCTCTCTCTTATTTTCAAAGCCACCTTTGGCCGCGATCAATTGCCACCTAGTCACTGGCAACAACTTTATTGTAGAATTTTTGTTGTAAATAAATATTAGAGACTTGTGAATTATTAAATTGAACTCGTAAATTAAACATTTCAATTTAATATTTCAAATTAAACAACTTACTCTGTTTTTCTTAGTCAAAAGTTGTAAGTCGTCGTAGTTTCTTGGTTTGTTAATATGAGATTCGGTGGTTTTAGGAACTACAAATTTCATGAGTCAGTGGCATGTTGTTCTGCAATAATTAAAAATTTTCAGAGGGCTATTTTTGGAAAATACACATAATTAACTAATTTAACTTCCTTTCTTAATCTCCCCAAATTCTGGTAATTTGCTCCTATAATTAGGGACGGAGGGAGTATCTCTTACCAATGAAAATTCCAGGTCAAGATGGCTATGTTCAGGTTGATCCTGTGAGTTATGGTTACTGCATTGCAAGTAAGTTATGTTCTTGTTAAGCTGAAATATATATGAAAAAGGTCTTATGTATATACTTGTGATGAAATCATATTTTGAAGAATATTATGCAGATAAAAAATTCGGTTACAAATTATATAACAACACACACACACACACTCATTCCTATTCTGAATTTGAATTCAACTGCAATGAATTATACCGTTGGTTTTTCAAGCTTGAAAACTAACATATTTTTAACTCCAAAAAAATAAAAAAGATATAAATTATTGATTATTTCTTTTCCATTTGTCCCTTTGCTTATACTTAAGTCACTGGCCTCAAATGCAAGAAAGCTTCATAGGGCAAAACAACAAATGCAGATTTGTTGACAGCAAAGCCATTGCGGGATCAAGAGAACTTGAAATCTGATAGATGTTTCTCAGCATTACTGGCTTACCCTGTGTCTACATTCTAATTATGGTTGTTTGGGTTTCTGTTTTCACTTGCCATATTGTGTTTTGTTACAGATGAAGGCCCCTCGTCGACAGTGCTGTGATGTCTTGCCAAATTCTGAGGAATCAATGAACATTCATATTAGACAATTGGAGTTGACGAACTGATCTCCATCGACCACTAGCATTCTTTTTGGGAGTTGCTATGCTTAGGCTCCAGATATTTTGCGACCTGTGAGTCTTGAGGCGTCTGACCATCTTGAAGTGAAACTGGTACAAGGTTGATGCTTGCTCATAAGGTTACCTTGGAAATCTAAAAGAGTTGTTTCTTGTGGGAATTGCATAATTATATCTAAATTTCAATTGATGGTAGATACCTTTTTGATTGAGTTATGTTGAGCTCCCCTGAGATTTGACTAAATTACACCAGAAGTTTAAAAAATCACAATCTTACCCTGCAATTTACTTTTTTGTCAAAGTTTGTTTTTTCCTTTCACAGTATGCGACTGTGATTTTATTCTTAATATGGTAGTTAGTCATTTGATAACATTAGACGAGAAAGTTATTTTATTTTATTTTTTTGGGAAAAACATTTTATGTAAAAAGTTAGCTACATTTTTTTTCTTTATTTGAGTGGTTGCTATGGAAGAGCCTTAATAATTTTAATTTTTTTTCTTTTCTAATTCCTCAATTGGTGACAGATGACATGAAATCCGTTGCAAATTTTGTTTACAACAAGGGTTTTTGGAAAGGAGGTTTTTTTTTTTTTTCCTGTCGCAGCCCCTTTTTGCAACGGATTTTGTTTTTTGGGCAACGGATTTTGTCTGTCACTAAAGTTTTTTTTTTTTTTTAGTGGAATATATATTCATAACAAAGAACCAATAATTTGCTTTTAGAAGATCGAAACCAAATAAGAATAAACTTCCGGTTTCACCCTCTTGATCTTTTCCCTACTTAATATTTATATGGTGCATAAAGATGCTTCCTTTACTTAGTGAACTTTTTTTTTTGGTCAACGATAGTGAACTATGATATACATGCTTCCCATAAAAAACCTAATGTATGCATGAGATTATTTATTCATAGTTACAAATTGATGAAATGGAATGATTAAGCCTTTACTGGGAAAATGTAGAGAAAATGGCAAATTCATAACAAATAAATTTTAACATTCGTGCTTGCTTTTGTTGGGTGTGAAGAGCTTATATTTGAAAATCTCATGTTTCATAGATTTGGATAATATCACTCAAATTGTGACACTATGTAAAGCAGCCACTTCTTCAATTTGTAATTTTAGGAATATTATTTACATGCTATATTCATCTTTTATTTTTATGTTTACTCCAAAGAACACTATAATGACTTTTGATATAATGAAATTTTTCAGAGTTGGTCCCGAGATTTTTTCCCCTTAGTATTAGAGGGTTTTTAATGTTAAATCTGGTGTCATTTTTACCTTATCTCATACATTGTAGAATAAAGGTAGAGAAGCATGCTTCACCATGCTTTTTTTCCCCCACTTTTATATTTTACAAGTCAAAGACGCTTTGATGTACATTGCAAAACATTGCTAAAAGCTTGCAAGAAATTTTAATGAAGCATCAGCACATCACATTCTGATTATTAGATATACTAGGAAGTGAACACTATTCATGGGACCTCCCATAACAGAAGAAATAGATTCAACACTCGTTATTGACACATTTTTTATGTCCAATAACTGCATGTCACAAATCAAATTTTAGTTCTAATTTTTTTAAAAAATATATATAAGGAAGAAACTAGTAACTACATGCTTTTGGAGCTATCTGCATCTATTTTTGAGATTGTGAAGATTTTCATGCTGAAACTGATAAAAAATAACAAGGCAATTAAGAATGATGCTAAGTAAGTGTTTTGAATGAACCTTCATTTGAGTTGAAAAGCCTTCAATAATCAGATGGCAAATTTAAGTGGAATTAGCTTTCACTAAGTTATATATAACCATCTAGACTGATTCTCTTCAGAACCCAACTGCACAAAACTGGTAAACAATTACATAAGCCACAGCAATATCTGCATATATTTTTGAGATTGACAAGATTTTCATGCTGAAACTGATAAAAATAATAAGGGAATTAAGAATGATTACGACAACATTCATGGATAAACAATAGCCATCATCTCAGTGTTGTTGATCTCTGTGATGCTAGAATCAAGAGGGAAGAAAAAAGGATAGAGCTCATAACGAACATAACAAGAACTATACAAAACTCTACACCCTTTACGATTGCTGCATAATTTGTTGAAGTTGCTTTCTTCTGCAATAGCCAAACACTGAGCACAAGATACATCAGACAAGTCTCCTGTACATTGAACCAAACCATAAAGTGTCACAAAAGAAGACAACTTTGTCTTCCCTTTCCCAAGTCCTTTGTTTTTTGCCATAACAGCTTCTGCTTTAATCTCATCCATTAGAGATCCCAGTTCTTTATTAAAAGCTTCAGGATCACTCACATTCCCAAGGTTCCAATAGATTATACCAAAAGATGTATCAACTTTCCCTATGAAACTCTCATTACTATATCTTAAAAAGCAGTAATCATACCAAATTCTTGCATCAGCTTGGTTTGGACATCTCTTCCTGACTTCTTTTGCCGCGTCTTGTATGCAAATAGAGCAGTCTTCTTTGCTCACATCTCTCCTGCACTGAGACAGGCCATAAACTCGGTCTTGTTCTTTACCGAACGAGGCGGAAATGAAGCCTGTTGAGGGGGTTTCAGAGACTAATTCTGCCAAAAGTTTGTCAATGTTAGCAGATAATTTGCTCCCACTGGTTATGTTTGTGTTTTCATTGCAAAACTGACCCAAGGGTTCTTGGGATTCTGCATTGGAATAGCATATGAGAAGTAAGAAGATGATTTTGAAGAGCAAAGACATGATTTTTGTTTGTTTTAACTCTGAATTTTAGAGTTCATCAACTGATTCTTATGTAGGAAACAAGTTTAGATGTTGGAATGTGGAATCTGTTTCAGCAGACATTTCTGACTTGCAAGTCGTTGTGATTGGAGGAAACAGTTCAGCATTATTTCAGGAGGCAAATTGGGACAATGTGATTGATTTTAATTAATTCCAATAATTTAGATGCTAGTTGACATCCAATATAACTCCATTTGTATAACCAGATAGAATTACATGTTTAGAGTGATAATTGATGTCATACAACTCAAAACTAAAGGGATTTTTTTAAAACACACCCTTTTTATATCTTCTCATGAAAACCTTCAATTTTTACACAGAATAAAAGATATATTATTTTAACTATTCTCTTCAAATCTATCTTTTTCCTGAAATCAAATGGTGTCTGAATGAATGAACTTCTATATATATTAACTAGTTTAATTTTTTGTAGCCAAAAGTCAATAATGATAAAGATCCTAATTGTATAATAGTATCATCATTCAATCAATTACTCCCTCATGTCGTTTTATAAGAGACCGAAAAAATTTGTCTGAATATTTAATGAGTTCTTTTTCATTTTTGTCCCTTATTAATTACATAAATTCCATTAGGTATAAGGTTGATTATACCTATATTTACTCAATTTTTCTTTCTTACTTGCCTCTCATAAATAAGGACATACTTGGAAAAACAAAGTTTATTTCAGACACACTTATTGTTTTTAACTAATTTTAACCATTTTTTAAATCGTATAATTCAATTATTAAACTCTTATAAATAAAACCGGAGGGAATGCTATACTTTTCTTCTATCTCCCTAAAGACACCACTTCCTACGTTTCAATATTGGGATGTTGAATTTTAGAAGTTGACCTTCGTTTTGTGGCCAAGGGAATTGGAAAATTGATTGCTACACTGATTGATAACAAATTGATTGGTCTCAGACTCTCGGCAGACAATTTTGACTATAGCAAGTTTGTCGCGCATCATAATGATCAGAGGCACCAATTAAGGAGGTGTTTGGTTCACTGTTACTTCCATTCATATATTTTTATATGCTAATTGTTGCATCTTCTGTATGTGTGCAACTATATACTCATATATTATCTAATTTGATTAAATTAGATAAATTAATTAAGTAAATTAATATGACATATATTTTCTAAAATACCCTAATTATCTTTTTTAATTCCCTTCTTTCTTTAAATATTGTTGAAGAAGTATCGGTAGAGATAAATTAAGAAAATGTTAACAAAGATGAAAAAAAAAATATGATATTTAAGACAAAGATCAACTTTTCATTGGAAGCCTATTTGTTCAAGTTTAAGGCAAAAAACAGAAGTAATTTTGATAAGATAAACATCAAACAACCATCATTTTGCAAAGGCCCTGAATCTCTTTGTTAATATGCTAAGCGAAGTGACTTCTCAAAATAAGTTGAAAACATTTTTTAAGCTTATTGAAGTCATAGTTATTTCTTCTTTCATTTGATTATCAAAATCACTTTTTTCCCCTTTAGCTTAAACAAGCAGGCCCTAAATCACATCCAATAGAAATTCAAACAAAATTAACGATATAATAAAAGATGTACATTAAAACATATGCTCCAATACAACAATTGAGTAAATGAAAGATCCATTGAAACCCAATTCTGCAAGCAATATGAACTCAAATAAAAAAGAGTCAACTAAGATAATGAGACAGTGAGCAAGACTGATATCAATGAAATCATTACCATACCATAAACAGATATAACCCACACATAACAAACATAAGTGGAGAAAAAAAAAAAAGTCTTCAATAAGAAAATATCAGTAAATTATAAAAATAAAAAAGAAACACGATATAAACAAGCAAAAACTCCAATAAAAAAAAACTAAAAAAACACCAAACCAGGGAAACATTGCATACAAGAAATAAAGTGAACTAAATTTAAATAGGCAAAAGGTTTATGCCCTTTTCAATAAAAGTCAATATCTTGTTTCTTTCCATCCTCAATGTAGTTTTTTTTTTTTTTTTATCAAATATCCTCAATGTAGTTTGAGAAACATGTAAAAGGCCATGAAATAACATAATATAAATATATATATATATATATATCTGTATGTGTGTGTGTATGTCTCTATATATATATACATATATATATATATACATGGGAATAACATATATCGCTTCGAGGCGAGATAAATATTTCGTAGCAAGGCAAAGCGTGTCGTTTTCTCCTTTTTTATCCATTAATTAACGTGCAAACTGAAAGGGACACATTGGCCATTTCCAGAATCCGGAGGAATCGAAGTTGCAGGAGGTTCAGGCCCAGAAGCGTCCGGACCAACTAGATGGAGCAGTGAGTTGGCGAGAGGATCCAGGTGCTAAGGAGAATCCACCGTCGCGTAGAGTCACCGCTCCGTTACCGGAAAGTGTGGCAGGCCATACTGTGTAGCTGCATCATTTTCGATAGTGGACACCGTGGCTGAACCAATATATTACAACCTGCAACTGCATTCACAACAACACAAATAAAATTCAATTGTAAAATGCATGAAACACTGTAAAAGGAGTAGAAACTGTGTCCCTTTCAGTTTCACGTTAATTAATGGATAAAAAAAGGGAGAAAAACGACACAATTTTGTCTTGCTGCAGAAATATTTATCTGCCTCTGAAGCAGATATGTTATTCCCATATATATATGGGTGTGTGTCTATATATATTTGTTTTGTTCTTTAATATTATGAAACTCTATCATATTATTATTCTCATTTCAATATCTTTTGCCGTACGACATACTACCACTTTGTACCTACATGTAAATCATTTGTTGGGTAATTAACAACATTTTCTCAATTTTATCCCTAATTAATTTTTATTGGAAAGAAAGAAAGATGAGACAGATATGAAAATCATTAGTAAAATAGAGAAAAATAAAAAATTTAAATAAAGACAAATATAGAAAATTTTATCAATTTAATGCTTTGTTTGATATGTAAAATCGAGTATCCTTTTCTCTTCTCATACCTTTGATGATGTTAAAAATATGGTTGGAAGAATCTTGGGCATTCCGGTGACAGAGGAGCCGGGTCGATACCTTGGTATTCCGAGTATTTGGGGTAAGACAAAGCATCAAGCGCTGACTTATGTTTAGGAACACATTGCTAATAAAATCCAAGGATAGCGTCATTCTCTTCTCTCCTTTGCTGGTCGTGAAGTAATGATTAAAACGGTTCTACAGGAAATCCCTATCTATCCGATGAACGTCTTCAAGTTTCCAGCCAAGACTTGTAGAGAGATTAGCAGCCTTATCACTAACTTTTGGTGGAGTGGTACTGTTTCTGGTGGAACTACACATTGGAAAGCCTGGGGGTCCTTAACTAATGCTAAGAGTTCTGGTGGGATGAGTTTCAGAGAACTATCTATCATGAATGATGCTCTTCTGGCTAAAACTGCATGGAGACTGCTGATGAGCCCCAATGATTTGTGGGCTAGGGTCTTGAAAAGTGTGTATTTTCCCAAAGATTATTTCATGAAGGCAGACAAATGATATAAAGCATCGTGGTGCTGGTCTAGCATTTTGGATGGTAGGAATTTTCTCGTGCAAGACTTGCGTTGGGATGTTGGAGATGGTGCTGCTATTAGAATCTGGGATGATAATGTAAGACCCGGCTAAACCCAAGAGGGGGGTGAATTGGGTGAAATATAAAAACTTAGAAACTTTAAAAATCTTTTTGCAACTCAATAAAACTAGTTTGTATGATAGTAAAGAGTTATAAAGCTATAGACAGTCATTCAAACATATATGCTGGAAATATAGGAGATTAAGGAAGAGAATATGCAAACTGAGATTTATACTAGTTCGGCCCAATCCTGGACCTACATCCAGTCCCCAAGCTCCACTTGATATTTTCAATTCACTATCCTCTTATTTAATCTGGGCACAAGAGAAGCCTTTACAAACCCACAAGTTCACCCTAGCACTTGTGAAGCCAAATCTCTCACCAAGATACTTCCCCTTACACACCGCAAGGTTACAATATGTTTCTCACTCAAGATCACACAATCTAAAGTAACTCACAGATAAAAAGATTACAATGAATCTTCTCTTTCAGAAGTGAATAAGATAAACACTAAAGTTCATTACAAATAATCTCACTCTCTATGATGAGCTATGTAGGCATTGAAAACAGAGTGTGTATGAGATAAACTTTTGATTCAGAATGTTGGCATTTTGACAGTGCTCTATCCGAAACGGTAACCCTATACGAGTCTCTAACCGAAACAAGAACCCGAATGTACCTATCACATATATGTATATGAGCAGCACTAGATTAGTGTTACAGTACGCGAACGTACCTTCGTTGACGGTATACGGTACTTCCGTCGGAAAACGTACTTTTCTACGGAAAAACGTGAAACGGCTCGTTGGGCAGTCTCTAAAATCCTCTCTCTAGAATCGGTTTTGCTCTTCAAAATGGTGTGAGAAATGAAGAGGAAACTTGGCTATTTATAGAAGAAAATGTGACACTATTCACTACTTTTTCATATCGGATATCGGCCATGGATCGCACTTTGCCACATGTCACGATCCTCACCGGGCCACTTGGCAGCTGACATCATCATTTAAAGCCATGATGTCATGGTGGTGATGTCATCTACTTGCTTGAGAAGTTTCCTACCGATAAGTTCCCGATCGGTGCTCGAATCGCGTAATCTCTGAGAAATCTCAAAATTCGGTTTTACAACTTTGAAGACAAGTTCTCACTTACTAGAAATGTCTATTCTAATCTAAATCTTGATTCCATCTAGGGCATTCCGTGTTCAGCCGAAGTTTCTCGAAAAACGTGTCCAAACGCGTCCGGTGTCGAAGCTTGTTTTCTAAACACCAATCTCTTCGAAAAATTCACTGAATCTAAATATGTTCATGAAAATTCCCAATTCTTTTCCAAATGTCACAACATAACCTTTTCGTCCTCTTGGCTATCTGGCCTTTTCTCAGAATTTCCCTATTTCGTCTTATTAGGAAAAAGCACAAACGGCTTCATAATTAACTTCCGCAAGAGTTTAACGGAAGATAAAATCCCACTGATTAATATTTTACCTTGACTTTGGGAATCCCATTCCTAGATCTCTAGATAGGATCTGTTTCCTAATTCCCTTTTTACTATTCACCCTTTTTCACTTTAATTAATTATATTATATTTTAATTGCAAGTTGCAAACTTATATACATATATATATATATATATATATATATATATATATATATATTTTGTTTTTCTCTTTTTCCTTTTCATTATTTATTTTTATTTTTTTCTGCCCTTTATTTTCGTTTTTTTTAATTATATTTTTTTATTAATTATTTAATTAATTATTTAATTAATTAAATAATTATTTTCACATAATTTTTTTACAAAATTTTCCTATTGGTCCATTCTTGCATTTAGGCTTAAAAAAATACCTAAACTCAACTATTTTTCTCAAAAATTTCCAATTTAATTAGTAAATACATTTTTACTAATTTTCAACTAATTTCCACTAATTTTTGAGCTTCACATAATTATCTCTTAATTTCCTTTGTTTATACTTAAGTAATTAGCCCAATATTACTTAATTACTTTATTATCACTTGTTGATAATTTTCTTAATTACAATGCCTCATTACCTTCATACTCTTGTATTTAACATTGGTATTTTCATGCCTCTAGCATTTTTAGAACTTACAAGGGTATTATGGTCTCTTTATTACTTTTTGAATATTCTTCTACAATTTCTCCAAGTTTGTAACTTAATAAATTACCTAAATTAGGGACAATATCCTTCCCTATTTCAAATAGATTTTTACTTGCCTCTTTTATAGCTTTCACAGGGTATTTATAACCCATAATATATTTAGGGACCTATTTGCAAATTTTCAAACGTTATAGGGACCTAATTGCAAATTATCTAATTTCAAGGGAAATTACCCTAACAACAAGGTAAACTTAATACAAGGTGTTTGAAACCTCATATTCACCTATTTTCAATAGGTATATTTCCCAATTTTGGTATTTACCCTAAGTGTGATTTTAGGGTATTACAGTGCAATCTCTTGTCTCGTTTTTCTCCATCTTGAATGTGTCTCTACTTATAGATGAAAATCATTAGAACGTTGAGAATATGACTGTTGTGAATAGTAGCCGTTAGAAATCAGTTGGAACTAGCCGTTAGAGCTTCGTTTTCTGAACCAGCAATAAAAGCTATGACATCAGCATTTACTTTACCCTTGATCTTCAGCTTAACAATATTTGATCATCTGAAACTCACTAACAAATTGATCAAACATAGCTAGGAATAGTAATGAGTGATGATAAGAAGTATCTAGATCATACATGAAGATTTCACAAATTCGAGTAAGCTGATTTCAAAATAGAGCACTGAAAACTGGAGTTTGTTCAAGCAAATTGGAGTTTGTAACTGTTCACTCAAGTGCAAACTCGAGTTTAGAAACACAAACTCGAGTTTTCATTAAAGAGTAAAATCTTTGAAAACTCTCGGTCTAACACAAACTCAAGTTTGGAATATCAAACTCAAGTTTAGTTAAGTTAAAAAAACATTGCAAAACTCACGGTCTGACAGAAACTCGAGTTTGTGAAAACTAACTCGAGTTTTCTTTAACTTGTAAAACTCAGAGTGCTCTCGGCTTAACATAAACTCGAGTTTACCAATACTAACTCGAGTTTGGCTAAATTTAAATAAATTGAGCACTTCCAAATTTTGTGAAACACTTGATGAGTCTAGATTCATATGGAATTAGTTTAACTTCATTAGGTTGTGTATAATGTGAGCTATATCCAAAAAATCGAGCCTATGCTGAAATGATTCCAGAATTTCTTGAGTCAACTTTCGAGGGCCATATCTCCTTGGTAGGAACTCCATTTTGGTTGGTTCAAATCTTTATGGAAATAATTTTGAGTCTAATTTCATATGCCACTGATTTCAGCTCAATTGGATTTGTAGTTTGTGATATACACTCAAAACATTGAAGCTTGGTCTGCTGTGTGGCGTGAATTTCAATGCCAACTTCCACAATTCATATCTCCTTGATATGAACTCCTTTGGGCTTGAATTTTATATCAAAATGACGCATTGGGAGTCTAGTTTCATAAAAAATTGGTTTCATTTCAATCCGATCTCTAGTTTAGGAGATATTATCAAATTACCAGACCTTGCCCATGCTAAACGTGAAACAGAGTAGAACAGAGTTGCTGAAGAGAGCTGTAAACTCGAGTTTGTACTAACTAACTCGAGTTTAACTCGTCCAGAGACGTCAGAGATGCTGAAGACATTACTAACTTGAGTTAGTTAGTGACAAACTCGAGTTTTGAGTCCTAAACTCGAGTTTTGTGTCCTTAACTCGAGTTTTCTCGTATTCAAGAAGCAAATCACTGCAGCAAGGTAGTAAACTCGAGTTTGCTCATCCAAAACCTCATATTTGCTTGTTTTAACTCCGAATTGAGCCATGCCAACTTCCATTTGATCGTGGAAACTTCTAGAATCAATTTTAGAACTTGTATAATGATATTTTCATTCCATTCAGCAAGTTCTTCCTTCTTTCATCTCCCATCTTGATTATTTTACATAATTCAACTCTTTCTTTCTTCTCTTGATCATTCTCCGTCATTCAACTTGGACTCATCATTCTCAACAAGTTCTACCTTCTTCAATATCTCCTCTTCTTCGATCTTGATTATTCCCAAACTACTTTGATAGCTTCTTACTTCCATGTCATTCTCTCCTTCTTGATTAATCTCTATAATTCAACTTGAACTAATTTACATTAAATATAGTAGTTAGTCAATACAGGAGATAAATATATTATACAAGCTTTTTGTTTTTAACAATGACATCTATATAAGACATCATCAAAACTAATTATATCCAACAGATAAATGGGTTCCAAATGTTGATTTCCCAAAGAAACCCAGTAATCTTAGTGACCGTTTTATTGCAAAGGGCAGAGTGTGTGATCTTATTTTCAATGGAAAGTGGGACCTTAATCCCATCGCCTAGTATGTCTCACCAGAAGTCAAGTGTGCTATATATGAGATTGATATCCCATCTAATGGGTTGGTTGATAAATTGTTATGGACTAGTGCTAAGAACGATGTGTATTCAGTGAAGGGGGATATCATAACAGTAAAGGGAACATGCTTTCTGAGGGCAACAAGGCTAGATCTTCAATAGTTCTCACCTCATCCTGCTGGAAGTCGATTTGGAAGATTTAGATTATCCCGAGAGTACAATAATTCGTCTGGCGAATATTAAATAATGTTGTCACTACCACTGATGCTCTCTATAGAAGAAAGAGATCTCATAGTAACATTTACCCCGTTTGTTCCGATGTTGTGGAGACGGTGGAGCACTTGTTTTTTTTATTGTCCCTGGACTAGGTGTATCTGGTTCGGGTGTTCCCTTGGTGCAAAGCTTGATGTTGCTAGTATCTCGAACTTCAATGCTTGGTGGATTCAACTCACAGGTATGTCCTTCTAGAGTAAGCAAAATCTTTCTTTAATTTGTTGGATCTTATGGTTTATATGGAAACAAAGAAATAATTTGGTTTTTAATCATAAAGATCCTAACCCTATTGATGTCATTGAATGTGTGAGGAAAAACAATTTTGACTTTTGGGTGAACTGCGATAAAAAGCACAAAAATCCGGAGGGCCAAAGGGTTGTTCCTACTCATCTAGCTTTCTGGTCCCCTCCTCCTACTGGCAAGTTTAAATATAATTGTGATGAGGCCTTTTCGGCTAATAAGACTGGCGCTGCTATTGGAGTTATCTGTAGGGATCATTTTTGTGAGTTCAAATGGGGTTTTGTGGATAAGGTGAAATCCATCTCGGCGTTTATAACTAAAGCTTTAGTTTTGTAGAGGGCATTGATGCTTGTTGTTGATCTAGGCCATGATAATGTGATCTTTGAAACCGATTGTCTCCCCCTTTGTGAATGTGTTAATGCCAATTCACCGGATATGATTGATTGGAGGAGTAGGAGCATTATCTTTGATATTATTCGTCTTTTGGTGATCAAGACTGGGTTCTCTTTGTCCTTTACCCCTAAGGGGTAATCGTGCCGCTGACTTAATTGCAACTGATGCTTATAAAAAGGTGTACTTGATAGGGCGAGTCTTACAACCAACACCTTCTTTACTGTCACTTCTAACTTTAGATGCCGAGAAGGCGGATACTATTCCTCATGATGCTTCTTTCCCCATTCAGTCATTGAATGATGTTTGTGTGTAGTTTTGCTTTGTTTCTTATGTACTCTGTTTGTTTGTATTTTCTTGGACTTTTCCTTTCCTCTGATGTTGAGTATCCTCTTGTTATTTTCTTTTCTGTTTTTGGTTTGTAATCGTTGAAGTTTTTAATATAACTATCCTTTGACAAAAAAAAAATGTAAAAATGAATTACAAGTGACTTATATTTAAGGGTTAAGGTGCAAAAATAGACGTACTTTTGTCAAAAGAGCGCCAAGTAGAAATACTTTTTTAGGTGTAAAAGTGACTTGTGGTTACAAAAGTGGAGCAAAAATAGACATCCCCTAAAACTAACGTCAGTTATCATGGCATTGATTTATCTATTAATTTTACTGATGTGTCCATCTTCCTCCTCTTCTTTTTTTTTTTTTGATGTCTTCCTCCTCTTCCACATTCACGTCCGCCGCCCCACCTCCACGATTTGCCCCCAATCTCGATCCGCCACCTCCCACCTCCACGCTTCCCTGAAAGAGAGAGAAGGGTCGACAGACGGAATCCATGGTCTCCAAGCCCGATAGTGTACTTCTTTCTCTTCTTGTTGATTTTGTTGGATTCGAATTGATTAATTGCTAACGTTCTTCTGATTTTGTTTGGATCTGATTTTTCACCTCCTGCGATTTGGTATTTTCTCTCTCTCTCTCTCTCTCCTTTTTTTTTTTTTTTCGATTGATCTCGTGCGATCTTCTTCCTCTTCTTGTTGATTTTGTGCGGATCGATTTTTCTTCGGCCTTTATTCGGATCTGGAAAGAAGATGAGTTAGTTATTCCTGGAAAGAAAAAAAAAAAGCTTCCTTTGGTGGGAAAAAAAAACTGATTTGGGAAGATGAAGAGGAAGAAGATGAGTTAGTCCTGGAAAGAAAAAAGCTTTGACCGGGAAAGAAAGCTTATTTGGTGGAAAAAAAAAGCTTTTGATTCGGATATGGTGTAAAATGAAAATATTAAAAGTTTATAGCGGGACTAAACTGAATTTTTTGAAATGTATCTGGGGCTGATCTATAATTCATAAAGCATTAACATCCATGCTATCGTTGTAATCGTTGATTTTTCTCTTTTGAAGTTTTTTAATATAACTATCCTTTGACAAAAAAAAAATGTAAAAATGAATTACAAGTGACTTATATTTAATTATAAAGTAACATGCTTTAATTTCTTTCATGTTTCCACGGTCAAAAAAATTATTTATTCTTGTTTCAACCATGTTTGAAAAGATGTGAAGCAAAGACTTGGAATTATGGGTTGATGACAAGTTCAGTCTCTGCATATTTGCGACTGATGATATTATTCACTCTGGCAAAGTAGTTCTCTTCCACCATAACTGCAATTGATTATGATTTTCCAGTTCTAGTTTTTATTTGGAAGCAAGATTGGGAAAATTGGATTTTTGGCGCCTAAGCGCACTGGTTCTGCGCGCCTTGAGTTTCCTGTGCAGCGCAGCCCTAATATTCATCCACTACGTCCCTAATCCCTGAAACCCGAAACCCACTGATAGTTTATACAAATGAGGAACCTTCTTCTGAATCGACTCCAAAATTCATTCACCCGCTCCTCAAGTTCAAGTCCTTCTCTCTCTTTCTTGCTCTCGTCCAGACGGGTCAGTTACCCTAATCTTTCTCACTTTTCATGTTGTTAGTTTTTTTCCCTTTGGAGCCAGAAATGCGGAATTATTACATGAAGCTGTTATTTGTTTATTTGTTGATGTTGAATCCTGGTTTTAACTTGGAATTTGAGATTTCGAGCTGAAATCTTCATCTGCTGGCAATTGATAATGATTTAGAGCTGGAATCTTCATCTGTTGGTGCTTTTAAATGATTTTATTTGAAGGAAACTAAATTTCTAGTACTTCTCACTTCTGAGTACCTACTGCTGTGGCTTAATTTATTATTTAGTCCATCACCAATAACTGACTTGACCAACACCACAGCAATATACAAACCTGTTTCCGCATTTAACTCGAACTAAATTCAATTCTCTTTTTTTTAGCCTCTAATTAAATGATAAGCCAATCCCATAATGATTTCACAACTATTTGTTGATCCCCTTGTGCCTTTCGTTGGTATATCGGCAATGTCTGAATTAATGTGGCAGAGTAGCGAACAACGCTCTTCCACCAACTCAAGTTGCAAAATTTCTCTTGTAATTCTCCATCATTCGCCAAAATACACTTTTTTTTTTTTTATGCTAACCCAGAAGTTTTAAGAGCCCTTGGCATAGGCCAGAGATTAGATAATCTTAACTTCTCTTAATTGCCAAATCCCCACCTCAATTTTTTCTACAATGGCTCAACACCAATGTGCAGGCTTTCATCTGTCCATACTCCATAGCAAACAGACTGGTAAATGGTAGTCATCAATGTTCAATAATGTCTCTGCTTCTACAAAACCTCCAGACAGCTCGTGTGGCTTCTGGGCTAGAATCCCACAAAGTGTCCATAGTCCTAAATTGCATTGTTCCAGTAGTCTTGTAAAGTATAATCTATCAATCTTTTATCCATTTACCTATTCTTCCAGCAAACATAAGGATTATATCATCTAATTTTTTGCATTTTTGCAGAATGCAGTGTCAGCACCAAAAGCCAAGGATGAAGCAGAAAGAGACAATTCCACAAGGTTTTAGTTTTACCTTTGTTAAGATTTTATGTGGGTCTTCGTTTAAAGTGTATTGTGTTTAGGGTTTAGGGTCTATGAAGCATCAATAATTCAAAACAGAAATGTATTGTGTTTGATATGTATATAACACTTGTATCAAATATGATACAATACTTCAAGTTGCATTTAAATACTACCTCTGTTTTTTTATGTCTTATATTTAGAGGAGTAAAGTACCTTGCTGTGTTGCAATGTCCAAAGCATATCTATCTCAATATTAGCGCTTCTTAGATGGAAAGAGATCTAAGTATTCTAACTCTTGTATATTTGGATAAGAAAATCGTATAATTGTTGTTGTTGCCGACCCCACCAAGTGGGACAAGGCTTTGTTGTTGTATCATTCTCTTTCATTCTGGCACAGCTTGGAAATTCAAGCTAGCAGTCAACATTCAGCTATGCACAAATACATAACTAAGTTGTTTAGGGAGGACTGTCAATGATAAAGTGGCTGCAAATGTTAGAGCTTTTCAAGACATCATTATTCTGTCATTACTTGCATACAATCAATCAGTTTAAGGCTACCCAAGAAGTTCACCTCATATGGTTCTTCATTGCTGTTTAGCAGCTTTAACTTCTGAGAAATTATGATTTCATAATGTAACTTCTAGCTTATAATTGTCACCCATAACTGCATCTGCTAATATGCCAAAGGAAAATTGTTATCAAATAAGTGAGATGAATATCTTTACTTCAGTCTAAGAAAAAAATATGAAAATTTGTTTGGTGGTACAACTCTTTAAACTTTTGAAGGAACTCAAGAATGAAATTATCTCACTAAAATCAGAAGGTACATTTCTCATTCTCAATTTTGAGTGTAAAAGTTTTTATTCTTCTAATGTTTCTTTTAACACAGGGAAAACGCAGGATTTTCTAGTGGTCTTAACTGGGCTCTGGCTTTGAAAGGTGTAATTGTAACAGGAAAATCTTTGTCAAACTTAAACCCATCTGAACTAAAGCAACATGGTGCAATAATTGCCAGTAAGATGAAATTCTTTCCTTTCTGATCTTATTTACTTCTCTCGTACACATTGTAATCTAACTTATTGTTTGCATATGAGTATCTATTAGAACCCTTATCTGGATGCCCCCTACATGTGAGAGGAAGTGTTATTGGTGAAGCATCAAAAATCTCAAATGCGCAATTTGGCAAACTTCTTAAACTGGTATGATGTAAACTTGGGGAAACATTAAGATCTTTGTACGTATGTATTTTGCTAAAATATTTTGTTCATGTTGTATTTTTTGTCTAATTCTTTTGCTAAACTTAAATACGCTTGGGATTTTTTTAGATCTGAATTATGTCAGAGAAATGGGGAGCAAAAAGAATTTCCTTCCCCTGTTTGGATACTAAGTAAATCCGGGAAGATGAGTAAATTGAAAAGATAAATTGGTAAACAGTATGTGGGTCCTACAAAAATTTCCCCTTGCCCCAATAACCATGGTTATAATGAGGGGGGGAAACATCCACATATTCCCTTCACTAACTGCTTAGTGTCAATGCTCTTGGCATGATCCATGCAAAAATTACACATCAGGTCAACAGTTCTGTTAGAAGTCAAAGTATAACGAGAGGGGGTAAGAAAGAAGTGAATGGTTGTATTAATACCTAATCATATGAGCTATGTGAATAGCTCATTCTATTATATAGTGGCTTATATCTAAGGTGCCATCTATTTTTAACGGACTACTCAGAATACACATTCTACACATGCATAAAATATGCATGTACAGCTAGCAAGATGAATAACATAAAGCCACGTGGCATATGAGGAAAATTCTAGGTTGCCCCTTTAGCTTAACTCATAACTGATAACTCTACTAACCCCTAATGGATTATGATTTATGATGACTGAAATTATCTTTATAAGCTCAAAAGAACTCATGCATGAAATATAATTTTTATTTATTTATTCAACTGTTTGTGTCAGGTAACGAATCACCTGTCATCTGTCCCAAATATATTTGTTCATGATGGGGCTATTGGTTCATCACCAAACTGTGATGCAAAGGTTCGTGTGATAAGTGATAGTCCTTCAGCAATACTATCACTTTCTAAAGATCTCTATAAGACTCACACTCGATCAGTTTCACATGATTCTTGCCCGTTGACTGTTTATGTGGCCACATCTATGAGGTATATTCTCTCTTTTTGCATCGTTAATCATCTATGGGATATGCAAGATATTCAGACTATACATTTTTCATTATTCAGAAGTGATGTTTCATATGCTGTGTTAGCATTTAGTAAATGAGGAGGTCATTGACTCATTGGTGTAAAAAAAATAGCAGTACTTTGTTCGAGAAGAGAAATTTCTTTGCTCTAATCAGAAGTTGCAGCCAGGCCCTGCCATTTTAAGAGCATGATGTTCCAAATCAAAATTATTATGAAATCAATGACGCAGTCATTCTTTAATGTTATGGTGCATCTGGAATGGTTCATGAGACTACTTTTGATAATGTTCCACTACAGGAAGCTGGCCATGGGTTTTACTTTTTCTTATTTTCTGAATCCCTTGTTTGAGACATTAGACTATGATGTATGCTAGATGATTGATTTTAACTATGCAGTTCTTCTTTGATGAAGGCTATTAGTGTTGAATATCAGTCAAAAAATGGATTTGTAGCTGCTGATATTGAGAGATCATCCATAGTTTTATGTGATAAAGCTTTCTCAGATGCCAGTGCAATCAAGAAAGCACTATCTGTATTGTCTGAACCTGTGATATCTGCAAGAGGAGGCATTCCTCTACCAGGAAGGTAATTGTTTGTTGACTTGTGACAAAATCTTAACAATTTCCTTTTTTCCTAAAATAACTGTATGTTTCAAATTTCAGGATCCTAGTATCTGGAGATTATGTTTTTGTACTATTTGCATCAGAAGATACAATTCAAAGCTGTGCAGACTTCTTGATCTCTACTGATGCTGGCATAATTCTTTCTCCCCAGAGCGTTGCACCTTTATTTCAGACTGGAAATATTGGTGGATCTAATATATTTAAATTGCCTGCTGCTATTGTCCTTGTTTCTTTTGATAGGTAATCTAACCTTGAGTGTGGAAACGAATGCAATGAGATTCTATTGCTCATGAATGCATTCTACCATAACTTCATATTATATATTCTTTTTCGGAGTTTCACTATCCCCCTTATTCTTATCAGTTTTAGTTCCCTCAGTTTCTTGATCTGTGTTTTATCTATTGAAGCAGTTCTGAATGCATCCCTTCTGTGTCAAAGCTATCTCCTGGTCAAGCAGCTTATCACTTTCTAGCGGGATATCAAAATGGGAACTTTGTGCCTTCATTCAACCACGGTCCTTCATGTATTGATCCCCTGGAGCTTGCAAAGGCCCTTTTGGCCAAGGTCATGAACGGGACCCTTTTTATTTTATTTTACGCTTTAATATGGTCGGACTGAAATAAGTTGGTGCTTTTTTATCTATCCTACAGTTGAAAGACAATCAAATGTCTGCCTACCTGATTAATATCATCAAACGGGGAAAGATTCTTTCTGGTAAGTTTTGAGACATCTAGATGACCAGAGTTTGTGTGTCACGAATATCATTATACTGAAACATGACCACTGTATAGACCTCCTTCCTATTATGCAAATAAATAATCTATTGATGCATTCTGATTCGTACTCTCCTGCCTTTTTCATATTTTAAAGTAATTTTCAATTTTCTTTTTCTTACAAAGTTATGACCATTTTATTTCATTGCAAAAAGATTGGCTTCTTAAGAAAAGTTTTTAATATTTTGAGGATTTTAGAGGGTTGCTTAAAGAGAGGGAAAACCCTTCATGCACCTTATATTAATATTAATATTAAGGATCGGAGGAATAATTTAATCAGCAAATCCATAAGGTAAGGTCATGTTTGAATTAGGGAAAATCGAGAAGGGAAGTATATTCAACCTCTTGAGACTATTTTGCTAACCAGGAATTTCAATTTCCCCTACTCTTTCTTCTTCCATGATGCTCATTCTAGGTTAACACTGATCTCTACTTGAAGAATCCTCATTATCTTTTGCTGACTTAGCAGGTGAAGATCTTGTGAAGCTGGTGGAATCAACTTTTTCCAAGGATGTTCCATCATTCTATGCTAAAGGTAGCTTCTGGTCTCTTCCTTAACTTGCCCTTGTATACGCTTACTTTTTTCTTGAGAAGTTGACCCTCTCTTTTGTATATGAATATATGATTGCCAATACGAAATGTTTTCAATAATGTATTGGATACCCCTTTTTCAGGTGGAGGTCTTAAAAGAAAGTACAAGGCTTTTCTGTCAGAGAAGTATCCAAGGCTTCCTGAGGAATTTGCATTCTGATAAATATGGTGATGATATAGTGTGTTTAGATTTAGGTTGTCCTTGTATCATCAAAATCATGTGTCACAGCTATAGTTATTCTCAGATTTAGATCCTTATAAGTTTGAAGCTTGTAAAGGATGTGAACTGATGAAAGTAGGCAAGAGTGTCAGATTCTGTAGTGATTATGTTTGTAAATAGTGATTTGTCAGAAACTGAGGGACAGCGAGAAGCAGTAAACTCATTGCTTTTAGACATTATATCATGTCTCTTGTCTTCTTCCTGTATATTTGTAGAACAGTAAGTTTCCTTTTGGGTGAGATTCTTAGGCCCTGTTTGTTAGGGAAGATTTGAGGAGGGAAGATTTGAGGAAGGAAAGGAAAGGAAGATTAAGAGGGAATTTAAAAATGTGAGTCGTTTGGTATACTAGAGAATGAAACTTAAGTTGAAGGAAAATGAGATGTTTGATATGAAGAATTGGGTGTTGGTTAAGTGAGAAGGTTAGGTGAAATTCCCACAATGCCTTTGAACCGTTTGAACGTTGGCGTTAGGTTTGAACGTAAAGCACTAAAGAGACATGTTTGAAAGAAAAATTGGACAGTAACCAAACTTGTACAGCTGTTTATATCAGAACATTCTAGGAACAACAATATGACAGAAACATAAATGGGCATTTTTGACAGAAACAATAGTAATATAAATGCAAGACAGTAAAAGCCACATCACAGACCCACCATCAGTGAACACATCGTCTTCTTGTTCTTGTTCATGTTGTTCCACTTCCCCTTTGCGGTCGTTCTGGTCGACTTTCTCAAGAACCTTGTGGGTGTTTTGGGTTTTGGGTTGGGTTCTGCAACTGGGCACGATGGAGATACGATTGGAGCATGAGGGTCGGCAAAATTTTAGGGCCAATTTCGTCACAGGATTTCACTCTCCCGGAAGATTTCAGCTTTCCCTCCTTTTTCGGATGGAATGAAGGTTGCCATATTTGAGGGAACATTGGCAGAGGCGGGAAGTCATCTTCCCGGGAGAGCAGCGCGCCAAACGCGTTCTGAAAGACGGAATATCACCAAGGGGGTGAATTGGGGATATAAAATTTTCTTCGAAAATACTCTGAAACTGGTTAGCTAAAATAGAGTATAACAGAGAGGGATAGAGGAAGAGTAAACATAAGCGATTTATACTGGTTCGGTCTAAATCCTCGACCTACGTCCAGTCCCTAGACTCTTCGGGATTTCACTAACTCAAATAATTACACACTATGTAACTCTCGGAGTAATTCTCTCACTAGAACTTACTCCCCCTTACAAGTTGTAATCAAATGTCCTAATTCCAAAGTCCCAATACTTTGAGATTCTTACAAAGATTGATAATCAATAGAAAACTCTCTAAAAGAGCAGATGTATAAACACCGAAGATTTAAATATATGAAGATATTGACTGTATGAGTAGAAACAGTAAATGCTTAAGTTGCTAATTGAATGTGCAGAGTTTCGGTAGGTGAAGAGTTGAACGCTTCTGGCTTTTATAGTTGATGATCGTTGAAGAGAGATTAAAGATTCGTTGAGTGTAATAAATATATCCGTTGAAGTCGAACGTTACTTCGTCTCTTCGTATTCTTCCCGATGTTGGCCACTATTCTCTGTTGACATTCTTCATTCGATTTTTCCGTTGAGACTTAGTTGGAATGTTGAATGGAAATGACCGGAATACTTTATGGTTGCTCAAAAGATCAATTTCCGCTTTCCGGAATACTTTATGGTTGCTCAAAAGATCAATTTCCGATTTCATGCTTTATCTCTGCTAAGCATTTAATGCGTTCTAACACAAATTTGCTTTAGAATAAATTGGTGTTTAAACCAAGTTAAAATCATCTGAAACTCATTAGCAAACTGATTAAACTTTGTTAGGAATAGTAAGGATCAATAAAATGAAGTACTCAAAGCATAATCAATGTTTTTCAGATTACGAGAACGAAGATTTCAAAACTGATAAAGCTGTCTGGAGTCATTTATCGTTGACTCGAGTTGGCTTGACTCGAGTCATGTATAATTGACTAGAGTCATTGTTCTATTTTCAAAGCAGAGAAGAGATTTTTAAATAAGTTGACTCGAGTCATGCTATTTAGCTCAAGTCATATCAGAACAATAAGTGTTTTGCAGCTCTCTGTGTCTCACCTGACTTGAGTTAACCCAAAACTTGACTCGAGTCATATCAGTTTTCCAAAAAGCTGCTATCGAGTTTGACATTTGAGAAAACTGAGTTACAAGCCATGACTCAAGTCATTAAGTGACTGACTCGAGTCATCTTTGAACATTGAAAAATATTTCAAAAAGACTGAGACATCTGACTCGAGTCACACAAGCTTGACTCGAGTCAAAAACTTTTCACAAATTGATTTTCTAAATCTGTAACTTGAGTCATATGACCCAAACTCGAGTCACTGTGTTCAAAGATCAGTTTAGCTTTTGACACAAAGAGGTATGACTCGAGTCATATCAGCATAGAGGCATATATTGTTATTAAACCAAGTTATCTTTTAAATTAAACACTTTGCCTTGAATCAATAACAATCTTTTGAATTTACAATTGTCAGTTATCATCAAAACACATAGAGAACTAACACGTTCTGTGATGGAAGATCTATAATCTTCCCTTTCCTTCGGCTTATCTTCCGCGTATCAAACGGGTCCTTAGATCATAACTGTAATTTTCACTGCCCCAAGTAACCTTCTTCTGCATTAAACTGAGTTAAATTTCCTCGAGCCTTGGAAAGGACAATATTATGGTACATTGCTAAATGCATTAAGCTATTAATGTGGCTTTGGGTAAACATGCTCGTCCTTGTACTTTATAATACGAGTATTGTGTTTTACTTACAGGTGAGCATCTGTTTTCTTGGAACCAGAATCAGGACCAGTTCAGAGAGAGAAGTAGAAAAAAACATGGTGGACACTAATGTAAGATTCTCTTCTGGAAGAAAGAAGATACAATGAAGTTCTGTTCTTTAGTTGGCATGTCCGGGAATAGAAGTTGATGGCAGGAGATTATTTTCCACAAATAAAACTATATAAAAAAAAAAATTTAATACTATCCACGGTCCTAAATATAAATATAAGGTATTGTTGACTTATTTGTAAAGATTAAAGAAATTAAAGAAATTGTTTTAGAGTATTTATATTTACCCTTTTTCCTGAAAGCTAATTTGTGTGACTTATAAACTAATATATAATTATTTATTTAACTTTCTTCATATTTCCAAATAAAGTCAACTATATCTTATATTAAGGATTGGAGGGAGTAAGTACCAGAAATCTTTCTTCTATATTTTGGGAAAATCATTTTGCCGGTATCTATATTATTCCTCAATTTTTAATTTGGTACATGTGTTTTTTCCCCCTCTTGATTAAATACATTAATTAAAACAGAAAAGTTTTAGGAGTTAACCGCGCAAACAAAACAAAATTAAAGTATTTATTAGGAGAGAAAAACATGTAGGTACCAAGTTAATAACTAAAAGAAAGTATAGGTATCTGCAACATGGTTTTTCCTCTATTTTCAAACGAGAGATTAAAGGATATTCTTAATCACCATATCAAGTGGTTCTAAATATTAGGATAAATTATATATATAATTTTGTTAATATACTTTTAATTAAGATATTATAATTATTGAATTCAATTATCAATTATAATTAGAGTCAGGAAATCGGGTCGAGCCCATCGGGCCGGCCCGTTTAAGCCCTGCCCCGTCAAGGGCCGAACTTGAAAAATGAATGAGATATTTGAAATTGACCCTGTAGGGCCGGCATTGGAGGGCCTCGGGCTTAAACGGGCTAGCCCTGGAGGGCCTCAGGTCAGCCCTGCAGGCCCTTTTCACTGTAGCTTTTTCCTTTTTTAATTTATATATATATATATATATATATATATATATATATATATATATATATATATATATATATATATATATATATTGTATTTCTTATAGAGTTATTTATCCATTTAACTACAAATACATAATAACTATACTCTAATTTTATAATTTGGTTTATCATTTGTTGCAAATAAAAATTATGGAAGTGTTCATGATGAGGGAGAAGAAAATTATGATATTCTTACTCATGAGTCAGAGACTACTACTCAAAGTGAAGAACAATCAAATGTCGTTGAAATTGATGATAGTGGCGAAGATGACGACAATAATAGTCATCGTACTAATGTCGCTTAATGGTATGCTTCTTATGTTTTATGTGAATTATTTGTGAACATAGTTTGCTTATTTGTAACTGTGCTTATTTGTTGGATGATTCATGTTGTAATTTACTAATTATATATCTTTAAAAAAATGGAGGAAAAATAGTTAAAATTTGGAATAGTAATTTTCGGGCCCTGAAGGGCCAGCCCTGGCCCTGGTGCTCTCGGTCCGGGCTTTGAAAAACAGATATTTTTCTTACCTTAGGCCCTGGCCCTTCACGGGCCAGCCTGGAGGGCCGGGCTGGCCCTGTAAGGCTGAGCCGGCCCTGATTCCCAGCTCTAATTTTAACAGATAAGGTGAATAAAGTTTAATTGCAGATGAGGTTGTGATTTTCACTGTTTAGAATTACATTATAGCTTAGTGGCATGAACATTTTTGCCTAAGTAGAAGTTTACGGGTTCGATCTTACCTATAAATTAGGTTGTTGTGCCTACATCTCTAACTAGAATAATGAATTAGAATATATTAGCTAATGCAACATGCTTGACATTAAAAAAATTTAGAAATTCACATTTGTGCTTGTAACATCCCAACTTTTCGAAAGCAGTATAAAATTTTTTCATCAGAGTAGAGCACCGGAACAAGAGTGTAACTGATATATTGATATACAATGCCCACTGGCTAGTTACATAAACGGTATAGTAACCGAGAGTTTCCAAAAAGTAAAGGATAATAACGGAAAGTCTTCAGCCGGATCCTCGAACCTGCTGCTTTCCTCTCTCCTCGGTCCTCGGTCCTCCTGAACCTGACACTATGTTAAGGGCTGAGATCCAGCCAAGACCGGATCTCGGTAATCAGTTAACCTCATGTTTATGTATACGAGACAATGACTTTAACATCACTCTATCACAACCCATGCATATGTATTGCCCCCAAAGATGCGCAGACAAATTGCACCCAAAGATACAGACCGATTGCACCCAAAGATACGGACAAATTGCACCCAAAGATACGAGACAGATTGCACCCAAGATACACATATCCTCTAACCACTATATGTACTCAAACAGTATAACACTCCTACACACATACCACATATATGCATACCATAAACATCAGAGTTAGTGTTACAGTACGCGAACGTACATACTTCCGTAAACCGAACAGAATGGCCAGGTAAGTGTCTACCATGGGGGCCTCACCGACTTATACGGCGACTTATGGCACACCCACGTAGACTAGCCTTGCCTTCGGCACCAAATTGTTCTAACATATTTGTATTCGAATAACAATACACATAGCACATATATGCATACCATAAACATCAGAGTTAATGTTACAGTACGTGGACGTACCTTCGTTGACGGTAGACGGCACTTCCGTCGGAAATCGTACTTTTCTACGGAAAAACGTGAAAACGTCCAATAGCGGCACTTCGGCAACAGAACGGCAGCAGATTAGGATTTCGACGTCCTATAGGAGTAATATCACTTTCATTAGTGATTTGGCATTATAATCGGCATTTTAGGTAAAAATTACCATTTTGCCCCTATACCCCTAATCTATGAATTTCGCCAGCTCGCTACATAGGCTATTTTCTTCCCAAAATTTCGCCAGAACTTCGACGCCATCATGGTTTTCGAAAATAAAGACTAAAATAGCCCTATCATATGATATCTAATCATACTTTGAAAAATAAAGGCTACTCTAGCATTACTACTCTAACTATTGAAAGAACTACGAAAGCTTAAAGCTCTGCATGCGGAAAACTTACCCAGAGCTTCGCTACGATTCCCCAGAGCTCCTCTCTCTTCTTTCCCTCTCTAGATTCGGCCAAGGCAAGAAAGAAATGGGTGTGAAGAATTCAAGAGCACCTTAGGCCTATTTATAGAATTTTCAAGGGACATAAAGGTCATTTTTGAGTTTGTTCTAAACCATTAGATCTAACTTGTTTTGAAAGGCAAAATCTTGGCCTTTGATCCCTTTGGTCGACATAACAGCCCTAGGTGGCACCAAAATTGCATCATCTTGATGATGTAATCAACTTGTTAAGGAAGGTTTTGTATCGATAAACCTCGATCGGTACCCGATTCACGTAATTTCAGAAAAATCTCAAAATTATGGATTTACAACTTTGAAGACCTTATCTTCCTCATCAATAATATCTATTTAAACTTGAATTTTGACTTTAGACAGGGTTCCAACTGTCCATTGAAGTTTCTCGAAAACGTGTCCGAACGCGTCCGGTTTCAGAACGCATTTCTGAAATTACCAACTTCTTCAGAAAAATTCACTGATTCCAAATATGTCAAAATAAATTCAAACTCATGCCTAGATATTGAGTTAGAATTTATTTTCCTCTTTTCCAAAAATATGCCTATATGCATTTTTCCCTATTTTGTTTTATTAGGAAAATGCACAAACGCTCCAAAATTTCCAATTAATTAGTAAATATATTTTTACTAATTTCAAACCATTTTCCACTAATTTTTGAGCTTTACATAATTATTTCATAATTTTCTTTGCTCAGGCTTAAGTAATTAGCTTAATATTACTTAATTACTTTATTATCACTTGTTGATAATTTTTCTTAATTAAGACACTCCTTTATCTTCAAACTTTTGCCTTAACATTAGAATTTCCATGCCTCATGCATTATTTTATAATTTACAAGGGTATTTTCCATAATTTTTCTAAGTCATTTATGTCCCTTAGGGGCATTTTCGTCATTTTGGCACTTTGGCCCTTAAATTCCCTAATTCAAATTTCGGGGTATTACAGTGCTGGAAATACTAAATACACAATAAGAAAAATAGAGTTTTATATGTTTTATAATTTTGTCCAAAAACCTGCAAAAATCTTTTTAAAACAATAGTAAGTCTAGCAAATACCAACAGACGTTGATCTTATTAAAAAAGGTCATGGTTAGATAAACATGAGATCTTGAATTTGAATGCACGTGAATTGAGGGGGAAAAACACTTTTCCTCAATTCAATCCAATAATAGTCATCCAAGTTACCTATTCTTAGATAGAAAGTTAGTTAACTCATTAAATATGGACTAAATTGACGGGTTTTTTTAATTTTACCCTCATTTATAAATATATTTTTCATTTCTTTCTTCTCTCTACCTAAAATTTATTACATTTAATAAGGGTAAAAGTGTAACAGTGTCATTTATTATTCTAAAAGTAGATTTATAATAAAAATCAATTCCCACCCCTCCCTCAAATGGGACTTATAAATACGAACATAGTGGTATTGTGAATTCACCAACCCCATGAGTAGGCATGGAAATAGGCTAGACCATGTCAGACTTTGGATAAATAGGTCTGACTCTGTAATGGGGTAAAAGACCTGAGCCTGAATGCAGGCTTTTCTTAGGCTCAAGCCTAAACCTTCATAAGGTCTGATTGAGCCTGAAGTCTTTTTCTAGGCCTTATACTGTAGGCCTGAAGGTCATAAGTAGACTTTGTGCACTTTAAACTTAATATATAATTTTACCAAAGAAAAAAAAAACTTAATATATAAGAATTTAAAAAATAAATATTGTGTTATTTATATGATAAAAATATAATTATATTTATTTAATGTGTACATAGGCCAGGCCTGAAGGCTTACAAGCCAGGTCTTAACAAAATAGGTTTAACCTATTTACATATTTAGGTTTTAAATAAGCCTTGGCCTTGCATTTTTAATAAACAGACCCGGCCAGACCAAATCCTAAATAGGTCAAGCTGCAGACGACTTAGAAGGATCTGACCTATTCTCACTCCTATCCATAAGCGCGGTACTTATCTCTTTAAATAAAAAAACAAGAAAAGAGGGAGAGAGAGCAAAAGATCATTTACAAAACTAAAATGAAAGAACAAAGAGGCAAGAGGCATCATTTCCTAAGCGAATAAATTCTAGAAGTTAATAAATGAGTAAGGGTTTACGGAGAATTGGACACTTAGCCTCATATTTTAAAGTTGCTGATGCCTTCGTTAAACTCAGTCGCATCGCATAACTATTCAATTCTTTTTGAAACAAACAATTGAATCCTCCATAGTCCATATACTATATAATATGGTGCTCTCACTTTCTCATTCATTCACTTCATCATCTCCTCGCTAGCTGACATTCTTCACTTGTCTCTCACACAACACATCAAATTACTGCTTACCTTCTTTCTTTTACAGCACTATTTTGTATTTAAATGTAAGTCATTTATACTACATTCTTGTGATATGTCTTAAATTGATAACCTTATTAAACTTTTTGTCTCTTTTTTACTTTACAGATGATTTTTACACTTCTCCCTCCTATTTTTATCTTTCCAATAAAACATAAATAAGGGTGAAAATAACAAAATATCATTAAATATCTTACAAATGACGTATATTTTGAACGAAACATTTTCTCTATAAATGACATATATATTTTGATAGAGTGGAAGTCAATACATCAAGAAGCCTTAGTTTACAAATATATCGTGGTTAACAAAGTTAATGAATTTTTTTTTTCTTAATATGTTAGTCTTTTGAGATTGAGTTCTTCATTTGAAATTGTATTTATAACAAAATTACTTTCAATGAGAGCTTAATTTTCACAAAGGGAGCTATCAACGAGGGTTCTGATGGATAAGAAACTAAATGAAGTGACGTGTGGTCTATAAAACCACCCAGCCCCACTAGATACGGAGATTCTTTTATTTGAACGTAGTATTTAATACATGGAGCCTACAGGGAGAGAAAAAAGATTCGAATTTTTTTTAAGAGGAATAAACGGTGGGAGGACATTTTGGTAATTACAGCGAGGAGTGTAGATTTCCCATGAGTTTTCCTAAAACAGATGCTTTCATGATTTTTTTTTTCTTCATTATCTTTTATAAGTTTATCTGAGGTGTTGATTGAGAATATCAAATAAAAGTTAATGGTATATTTTTTTCTCATTATCTTTGATGAGCAGTGGCGGAACCAGAAAAAAAATTTAGCCCGGGCTAAAAAATAAACATATTGAACGTCTCCCTTTAGTTCTTATTATAAGACACCAACTAACAAGTATATTTGGTCATTTTTATAGAACACTTACTTGTTTCCAAATAGTATTAAATATTTTTTCCATGTATACCCATAATTAAAAAGGTTGAGAGAGAGTAATAATTAATAAAAATTAATTATTACTCTTTTTTTTTAGCAAAAAAAGAGTAATAATTAATATGATATTAGAGTTTAGTATAATTAATAGGGATAATATTAAAAATTACTTAAATTTTAGGACAAATTTAATTATTTTAACTGTTTCTATTGACTTGTGAAGATTGTGAGTTGGTTCCAAATAAGGACCAAGAGGAGTATTTACTAAATAGTATCAAATAACCTTGAAAATACAAATAAATAATAAACGATAATTATAAATCAAAACAATATGTAAGATGATACTATCCTTTTCAGTATCTCAAATAATAATTTTATTTTCCTTTTACAGCCCAATGAGTAATGAAACAAACATTATCCTTACAGAGAAGATAAAAAATTATCTGGGGCCAAATTTGTGGTCAAATAAAATATCATATAATAAATACATATATATACTAACATATTTTATAAAATCAGCCAGGACCAGTTGGGGCCAAGGCCCCAGTTGGCCATCACTACCTTCCGCCACTGTTCATGAGCTCATTTGAATGTTGATTGAGAAGAAGAGATGAAAGTCAAAGTAATATTATGAATTTTCATATTGATTGAACGGATATGATTTGAAAATTATAAGGGATGATATAACGTGACGATCTGTCGGTCTGAGTCCTTAGGGACCTTGTCATCATGCTCCTATGGCCCTCTTCACATTTTGGCTCTATCTCTTCCCTTTTCTTCACCACAACTCTCTCTCTCTCTCTCTCTCAACTATATATTCACTGTCTATTAGTCACATCTCTTCAAAGTTTGACACACTGTGACTGGAAGCTACAATGGCCAGCACTAAACTTCACAAACTAGTATTCATTCTACTCCTCACCTCAATCCTCTCACCGAAACGTATACAAGGTCACTCTACACTCTCAATCCTTCTCTTTTGTGTTTCTGTTTCTCTCAATGCTTCAACACACTTCTACTACTCTCCAATGTCTGCAACGTGTTTGTGAAATTGCACCCTTAAACTTTCTGCACTAAATGTGTTACTGTGTCAATTACTTTCTTTACCCACATAGATTTTTCTGATTCTGAATTCTTTTGAATGATTTTATATTCGTTACAGGGATCAAAACTGGGGGAATGGTACTTCAACGCCCTCAAATACTCCAGACTGAACCAAGTTTGCAGGTCAGAATCTCATACAGAAAATCTTGAGAATCTAGTGAAACCTATTTTGTTCTGTTCTGTCACTGTCCTTTGTCCAAACATATGTACCCTTAATTAACAGTAAAGTTTGAATGAGTTACATAGAATGAAGTGTTTGTTTTTTGTTTTTAGAATCAGGGAGAGAAGAAGAGGAATTGGAGGAGACTGATGATAGGATCCACAGCACCAACTTGTACTTACAATGAATGCAGAGGCTGCAAGTACAAATGCAGAGCAGAGCAAGTGCCTGTTGAAGGCAATGATCCTGTCAATAGCGCTTACCACTACAGATGTGTTTGTCACAGATAATGAGGAGAAGGAGGAGGATGATTATAATATCAATTATTATAGAAATTAATATGTTATTATTGTTGTTGTTGTTATATCTATATATATAGCATACTATGAAGATTCTAATATCAAGTTGTTCTTGCACTTGTGGGTTTAAATTAATTGTCTTCTGTGTGACCTATTGTTCCTCCTTCCCTCCAATATCTCAGCAGTGTTGTGAGTTGATCTTTTTGCTGAAAGATGCAAAAGTTTTGCATTTTTTCTTTATTGTCCATCAATTTCTAATGAGAGTATTCTATAAGTTGATCCTTTTGTTTTACTACCTGTAATCCTTAATATAAGATCTTATTTGTTATGTCCGAAAGTTGTGTTATTTTTTCCATTTACTTTCAATTATTCGAGAAACTAGATGGGATTTTGATTCCCTCAACTTATATTTCATTAAATTTTAACTATTAAATTAAGATCTAATGGTGTAGAGGGGGAGTTACAAATTCTTAAAAAAAATTAAACAAAGATTTTCATCTCAACACTGTTAAATCACAATCAGATGGTTAATATTGTTCAATAGCTCCCAACTCAATTGAGATCAGATATCCAAATTCATACACACCCAAATTTATACATCTACGTAGTGACAAAAGTAAAACCCTCAGCCTCTCTAATTCTTGATAGAAGTCCATTTCAACTAATTCTCTTTTATCAAGGTATGACAATTAAGTCATTAAATACAAAATCCTAAAGATTAGTTAGTTACAAACTCTTCATCAATCATAAACATCAAATTAAAAATGAATCATGAAATTCCAAAGGCAAAGGAATTTTTTAACCTTACGTGACTTTGCTTTAAAATTGTCAGAAAAAATCAGACACTGACAGTTACCCAATTGTCATATTATGATTGCCAAGCAAGTCATTCTAGTGTCTTCATATGGTGATGGAATCTCAGTGTTACAAACCGCACCATTTGTATTTTAGAGTGAAGAGAGAAAACTTAAGATTCTGAATTCTAACCCATTATTTAATGAAACCTCTCACAAGAACGTAAAGATCTCAGCTTCTGAACATTCAAAGTTCAGAACTTTAAGTTTGAAACAAAATAAGAGTAAGAGATAACAATTAGTGGAGAGCTATAGCTGGCACATTCAGAGATAGAAGCTAAGTGGTCCTAAATAGTAGACACAAGGGACCAAGAGGTCACATGGGGGATAATTTGTTTGAACCCCAAAACATGTCATTTACACAAAGTGGCAAAACTAAATTCAAATGCAGCAGACTTTGCATGCTTATTCATGGAGCTTGAGGTCCCATTTTTCAGTGTAAAAGATGCTCCTCTCCAAATATAAAAATATAGTTGTGTTGGTATTCACTTGGCCCCTACAAACTCTCTGAAATATATGCTTTACCCTCCCCCACTTATTGCCTAAGGTGAATTTTAAATATGGGGGTAAATTGGTCCAAATCTTTTTATATAACTATCTGGGGTAGCTAATTATCCAAATTCAAACATTTATTGTTGAACTCAAATAGCTAGAGAGGCAATATTTAAATATTCAGCCATATACTTGGGAGGTATTATAAGTTTTTTTCACTCTCTCTAACCATCATCCATGGTTCAACATTGTGTGTGTGTGTGTAAATTGTTGCACCTATATTTGCTTCTTGTTTTATTTAGTCAAGTGAGAAGAAAGATATAGTTACAGGTTTCGCTTGACATGCAAAACCTCTATCTCTCTCTCTCTCCCTCTAATATATCAAACATAGGCTATCTATATAAAGGATTCGTGTTCATATAAATTTGTTTTATATGTAGTTGGGAACAATTATATTATTGGTAAAGTTAGAGTAATGTACTTTTATAGTGTCTTTTCAATGTATTGGTCAATGATAAATCTATGGGAAATTTTTTTTCAGGTCTCAAGGAATTAAGAAAATGTTAAAAAGATATGAAGGGAAATTTAGATGTTAGAAAAGTCACATTAAACACTCCATCTTTGAGATTAACAACTCTCATCTGTGAGATTAACAACTTCATCTGTGGAATTAACAACTCTTTAATACTTTTCTGACATATGAATTTTTCCTTGAACTTTTTTTTTATATTTTCTTGGTCCTTTGGAACCTGAAAGGAATTTTCCCTAAATTTGTGGTCTTCACATGTTAAGGTACTCACAACATCTTTTCAAGATGCTAATTAATAATGAGAATCATGGATGATTACCAACATAAAGATGTAATCTATAGTATAGTGACAAAAAATGTTACTATCTCAGGTTTTTAATATAAAATCAGATATTATATTAAGGACGGAAGATGGTATCTTTTAGTCTTTGCCCCACCCCCACACACACACACACACACGCACACACGCACACACGCACACACGCACACGTACGTACGTACTTACGTACGTACCTACATACGTACATACATACATACATACCTACGTATGTACGTACGTACGTACGTACCTACGTACGTATACATACATACGTACGTACATACATACGTACGTCACCCGAAAACTACGTCGGTTTTGTAACATCCCATTTTGAAAAGCAGTATAATTTTTTTTTCCATATATCAGAGTAGAGCATTGGAACAAATGAATATTGAGTAACTGATACAACATGATCCAGTGGGTAACTGCCTGTTCATAAAGAACATTACATTATCTGTTTAAAACTTGGATGTTCTCGATCGGTCTTTATGCGGTCTTCACATGTGCTATTTACTCGGCTTACTTTTATCTTCTGACCTCGAGTCTCTGTGTAACGGTTAACCTCATGCTTATATAAACAATACATGCACAATGATATCTCTAGTATACAAAGATAGATCCATACAGTACATCGTATGATCAAAAGATAACAACTACACTATCATGCAAAGTTATCCTTGGTTTGCAACATCCGTGCCACGATGTACAGTCGTGTCCTCAGCGCTAGGAAAACATAACGGTATTATTATGACTATAACCTGATAAGTGCATATTTTATAATTAAATGAGTATCAATTCTGAGATATATTGGATTAAATTCATTACTATTGTATATATCTTGCAGGAGTTATTAGCTGATTGAGAAAGGAGCAGAAAAGGAAATCAATTTGAATTAATTGATTGATATGAGAGAGTGGATTACAAAATATTTGAAGGTGATTTGGAGATTTCAAAAGGATATTGCATATCTTTTATTTAAGGAAGGATCAGATCACGACCCAAGTCAGCCTAAGGGAATTTCTATATAAAGAATGAGGGAGATACACACTAGGACCAGAGAGACAAGACGCAGAAGCAGAAAAGCACAAAAGAAAGAAAGAAACATCCTTATGCTCTCTAAATCTCGGTATTTACCAAAGGTTTAGAGAGAAAGGACGAAGAAATGTTAGTGCATTTAACTGGAACCGTTAATTCGTCATAGAGTTGCATGACCTAGACATAGGCTTACGAGTTTATGCGATCTCATAATTTTGGTTTAAATACATTGATCTTTCCAAACAATACTAAGACATTAGGTTGTTTTTAAAGATAACGGGCTAAGGTAGCGTCAAGACATTGGGACTTAGTCTAATTTTAGAGAATTGATCGTCAATCATGGGAATAATAGTCAATTAAGGATTTAATTCAAATACTCGAAGGAACATAGGGGGAATTCTATGCCCTAGCTGCGTTTTTCTTGATTACTCATCTTTTCTAAAAACGTTGTTCTTGAAATTCTTAATCTTGATTTCTTTATTTAATTCTTTAAATTATGTTTGGTTACAACTCACTCCCTATTTCTCATTGATCCAAGTAAAGCTGAAATAACTAATTAGTGGCTGGAGTACTATTCCTCGTGGGAACGATACTTTTCTTATCACTTTATTACTTATAACGACCGGTGCACTTGCCAAAGTCGCTATCATAACCCGTAAAGCTGTAAGTAGTGACCTAAGTCTACCTTAGTCACAGTGCATGTCCAGGACAGAGTCTCGTTCATGACTTTATGAAACTATACATAACATATATAAGCATATAAACATCAGTGTCATTGTTACAGTACGCGTCCGTACCTTCGTTGATGGTCGTCGGTACTTCCTACGAAAACAGACGTTTACGGAAAATCGTACTGTTGACAGAAACAGCGGGTTGACAGCGGAATTTCGGCGGCACAACGACAGTACTTGCTCACAGATATCCTATAGGGAATATATCACATTTATTAGTGATTTGACATCATAACAGGCATTTTAGGTAAAAATTACCATTTTGCCCCTATTCCCCTAATTGGCGGAATTTCGCCAGCGCTTCGCTACTTTGACTCTAATCTTCCAAAATTTTGCCAGAACTTCGACCCAATCATGATTTTCAAAATTCTTGACTAAAATACCCCTAGCATATGATATCTAATCATACTTGGAAGATTAAAGACTATTCTAACATTTCTACTCTAACTACCGAAAGAACTACGAAAGCTTAAGACTAAGTACCGAAAAACTTACTGAGAACTTCGCTACAAAATTCCCCGGACTCCTTCCTTCCTTCCTTGCTGCTCCAATTCGAACTAGAGAGGAGAGATTTTGGTGTGAAGAATGAGAATGAGGCAAGGCTATTTATAGGAAAAATTTGGGTACAACTTGGTAATTTTTCCTTCAATCTTAACCAAGGGAATTAAGGTTTCTAGATGAATTATCCTTGGCCAACCAACACACCATTTCGGCCAGCTACCCCCCATGAGTCACCATTTCAACTTTTGCTTTTTGCCCCAGTCCGATAGAATTCCCCGATCGGTGTCCGAATCGCGTAATCGCGTAAAATCTCAGAAATTCGGAATCACAACTTTGAAGAACTTTTCTTTCTCATTAGAAATGTCTAGGCTAACTTAATTTTTGACTCCATACGGGGTTTCAACGGTCCCGCTGAAGTTTCTCGAAAAACGTGCTCGGTTACGGAAATTGTTTCCGGAAAACCTAACTTCGGGACAAAAATCCCCCGATTCCGAATACGTCCAGATGTTTTCTACCTTAATCCCGGATAGAAAGTTATGGCTTGGTTTCTATAGATTTTCATTTATCTGATTTGCTTTTTGCTTTATCAGATAGTTCCTTAGTCGGTCTAGTTTAACCCTTTTCGGTTACGGAATTCACTTCGGAGACAGTCTACTCCAAGATAAAAATTCACTTGTCAATAATATACTCTGACTTTAGAAATCTAATTCTTGGTTTTCTGGATAGGATTTAATTTCTATTGGTTCTCATTTATCCTATTTGCTTTTATATTAATATTATAATCTAAATATCTTAATCAAAAATCTCAAAAAATCCTATCCTTATCTTATCCTAAATTTCGGTCAAGACATATATTTATTTTATTTTTTTATTTTTATTTTATTTAATTAATTAATTATTATTATATATTTTATTATTATTATTTAATAATTATTTTCCATAACTTTTTCACAAAATTTCCTATTGGTCCATTCTTAGATTTAGGCTCAAAATTAATTAATCTCATTTATTTTTCTTAATATTTTCCCAATAATTAGAAAATATATTTTATACTAATTTTATCAATTAACATTTAATTAATGAGTTTCTCATAATTTTCTTTGAATATTCTCTTGTAAATGCTTAAGTAATTAGCCAATAATTACTTAATTATTCTCCCACTAATTTTTGACAATTTTCTTACTTAGAAATATTTATTTCCTCACAACAATTGGATTCACATTGGTATTTTAGGCTTTACATAAAATATTAAAAATCATGGGGTCAATTATAACCTCCACAATACTTTTTTAACTTTTCTCCTTTAATTTTTCCAAGTTTATAATTTATTAAATTACTAAAATTAGAGACAATATACTCTCTAAATTTTAATAATTATCTTTCTGCCCTTTAGGATTTTCCATAATTTCCCTAAGTCATTTTATGCTCACAAGGCATTTTGGTCACTTTGGCATATTATTATGTTTTTCCTAATTTTCAAGAGATTTTCCTTTAGAAAATTAGATAATTATAACATTCTTTTTGAAACCACCTATTCACTTTTCAAAAGTAGCCATTTTATTGGTCTGGGTATTACAGGTTTGAGGTTAGGGAAATTAATGAAAAATGTTTTTGTATTTATTATATGTATTTTACCAAAAGATTCTTTATTAATTCTCATAACCCCAAAACTACGTCGTTTTGAGAGTTAGGGGAATTAATGAAAAGTATTTTGGTATTTTTATTTTTGTATTTATTATATAAATTTGACCAAAACACCCTTTATTAATTCCCCTACCTCCTAAAACGATGTAGTTTTGGGTGACTTGACATAATTTTATGTCAAGTGACATGACAAAAGATAAACTCATATATATATATATATATATATATATATATATATATATATATATATATATATATATATATATATATATATATATATATATATATATGACAACATGTATTTGCGTTCAAACTAATTATAATGATAACATCAGAATTAAATAGGCAATATATCCTCCATTAAAATAAAAATTAAATTAGGATTCTGTAAATAAGAATGAATTACTCATTTCAAAATTTATAAATATTATAGCTTGTTAGAGATGTTATATATATTTTATGTTCGTTATTACATGCTACACATGCTTAATATGTGAATTCAATAGAGTTTGAGAAATAAATTATAAATTTGTAGACAAAATGAACTTTTTTTTTTTTTTTTGCTATAAAAATTTTAGGAAGGAGGTTGGGTTCACCTACGATCCAAGGGCAAGACGAAATCTCCATTTCTCTTAGGTGATACCGATGTTGGGCAGGGCGAGCCGTCTATTACCCTCAGACGTTTACCTAGGCACCTAGGAGGTAGGATGCCTCCCCCAACGCCTTGACAAAATGAACTTTGATTCAGCGTTAATTACTTTTACGATGAAACCTAATCCCTCAGTTAATTCTTATAAAAGGAAATTAAATATTTCATCCCGTCTTTAATATAAAATATATTTAGGGAATTAATCTTTATTTTAAATATAAGACATAATTTTCAATATTTTCCTAATTTACCTCTATTGTTACTTTCTCAACAATAATCAAGTAAAAGAGGAAATGAGAGAATTAAAAAGGATGATAATGATGTTTTAGAAAATATATGTTATATTAAATAACTTAATGAATTTAATTAAACTAGGTAAATATATCTTATATTAAGAACATGAGGAATACTTTATATTCAGTAAATCAAGGCAATCATACCCGATAAATAAGATAAAAGAATAGTTAAAAAAATGTCAAGACAAGAAAAATTTTGCTGTGGGCCAAGCAAAATTTGTCTTGGATCGTTGAAGGATTAATATAAATAGTACCCCACATAAACTACAAACAAATCATTTAAAAATCAAAGTATATATTGCCAAAAGAGAAAGATCGCCCTGACCGGCCGATTCCATGTTTTAGAAATGGCCATTGCATAAAATTAAAGTCTCTTGGACTGATCTTTTAGGGTTACTTTTATTGCTGAAACTTATAGCAACTATGAAAAACTTGGGACTTGACATCATTAACAACGTAGCTAGGGAATATCTGTACAGACAAGAAGAGGATGTGTGTGTGTGTTTCTTACCAAGACTTAGAGTGGAGAAATAAAGCTCATGAGAATTCTTCTCAGGGATTTTAATCTTAGATAAGGCAACAAATTGAAGCAAAATGATTATGCAATCATATTATGAGAAAATCACGTCTAGGTCCTAGATAAAAAAATAATAATATCTAAAAATTCTCTTAAATTGTTAATAATGCTACTTCCACTTATTAATGGTGTCACTTTTATAAGTTATACGACTTTTCAGATATATATATATATATATATATTTTTTTTTTTTTTTTTACTGAGACCTTAATGTAATTTTTCCTATAATTATTATATTAAACATGATTTAATAATAAAGTCTCTGGTATGAATCATTTAGTTTTAGTAAGACTCGCAGTAAGAAAATTAAAAAATAAAAAATTATTATAAGTATGTATCACAATTAAAGTTGTATAAAAAATTTCATCCTTCTCTACTTCATTCCTTATACCAAAATCTTTTAAGATGCTCAAATTAATTGGTTCTTTAATTTCACTTGTATATTTCGAAAGTGTACTGGAATAGTGGAATCTATCATTCTTACAGTGAAACTAAGATAATTTATGACGATAATACACCCAGATTTATCATCTATGTATCATTTTTATTATATAATATTGCAATAATTAAATAATAAATATGTACGTATTTCGTCGATTGTAAGAAATCAATCTGTCAAATTTAATTATTATAATTTTGTATAATTTTCTAACATAAACTAAATGAAATTGCGATATGAAAGAGTTCAAAATATATATATAATTTATAATTTTAATTAAAAAATATTTTTATTGAAAATGATTAGAAAATTTTGTCCTTTAACTGTTACAAATCATGAAAGTGGACATATATATGTGTATAAATAAGAAACAAAATGCTTAACAGTATTTATGATTCTTTTTTGACAAAACAAGCAAACTTTTTATTCAAAAGCACATTGATATAGACTTATATGTTGTTCACAACAATATATATGGTCCATAGGTTATAGGGAACATGCTAAGGAAACATTTCTTGGACATTTGTGAGTTTTGTGATGAGGACAAGAACACTATGATTGAAACTCCAAAAGCATCCTTTGATTCTTCACAAGTCTTTAGAGCAAAATGATTCCTTTCTCACCACCTTCTTCAAACAAGGTACACCAGAGATAAGCTTCCATTTAATTTTCTTGGGAATTAATTCAATTTTGCAAGTCAATTATTAATCTATGTCCCAACCATTTATATATGAAGGACCTACGTGAATTATATAACACTCTTTTATGTCCTTAATATAAAACCTACTTTGTAGTTCAATTTGAATTACAAAGTAGGTCTTACATTATAAGAATGAGATGAATAATTGATATTGAATTTTTCTTTTTTCAATATTTTGTGATTGTTAAAGTGTACTATGCACTCAGATCTCAAACATAAATCGCTTCTAACTAGTTCACACATACTAATAAAAACAATCAAAATCATTAGATTTATCATAAAATTTAAATGATTGTTAATATTATCATCATTAACTAAATTAAACTCTAACATCATAGTATTACTTTTGTTTTCTCTCACTATCTTTTTTTTTTTTTTTTTGCTCAGATCTCACTATCTTTATTAATGTTCAAAGCATATATGGGAAAAAAAATTAATATTCTTTGAAACTATCAAACACCTCATAAAAAGGACCAACAACTCCTACTAGAGTGCGTCCTATAATAGAGACCAAAGTAGGGTGCGTCATGTGCATGTGTGTATAATGCTCTCAGTTTGTTGATTGTTAAAATCTTTTGTTTTCTTTTTTGTTTTGTCTTGAAAGACCAGGTTATTAAAAGTTACTAGTATTTCTTTTGAGACGATATATAACAGAAGAAAGTTACTTCTTTTGACTTTAGTATGATGTTAATGTTCATGAAGCATATAGGATCAAAATAAGAAGTTACATTGTTCTCTATAAATAAATTAGGGTTAAGGTGTAGATTGGCCAACCAAGTGTTACGCTAGGAGCACCGGACACAACAATGTTTTCAAGGTATCAAAAATACCAATGAATAATTTAAAAACTTTAGCAAATAGTTGTTACGTAACATCCCGACTTTTCACAAGCAAGAGCACCGATATATAGATTCAAAAGACACAACAATGTTTTCAAGGTATCAAAAATACCAATGAATAATTTAAAAACTTTAGCAAATAGGCCAAAATGGGGATACAGATTGTTCCAACAACACCCCACATATATACATATCATACACACATCACACACATACCATATACGCTAATTTCATCAAAACCGAATGAATGGCCGTAAGTGTCTACCATGGGGCCTCACCGACTTATACGGCGACTTATGGCACACCCACGTTTATTATGCATACCATAAACATAAGAGTTAATGTTACGATGCAGCGGACGTACCTTCGTTGATGGTAGACGGCACTTCCGTCGAAATCTTCATTGGTATTATTGTTGTCTTTCAATTGTTCATTGGTATTTTTGATTCCTTCAAAGCATTGTTGTTCCCTTCCCGAGCTTCTCTCTTCTTTCTCACTCAAGGATTTCGGTTTTCACTTGAGAATGGGGTGAGAAAAATGAAGAGAGCTCTTGCCTTTTTATAGGCAAATTTTGGGTCCTAAAGTGTAATTTTCCTTCTCAAATTTTGGGTCCAAAGTTGTAATTTTCCCTTTAATATTTTGAAGAGTGATTCTTGGCCATACAACACACCAAAACGTGCTGCCCCCTCTCCAAGCCAAAGATGAGCCAATTGGATGATGACACGTGTCCTCATCCAGTCCAATTTCCGATCGGTGCCCGATTCGCGTAATTTCGAGAAATCTCAAAATTCTGGATTTACAACTTTGAAGACAAGTTCTCACTTACTAGAAATGTCCAAGTTAACCTAAATTTTGGTTCCATACAGGGCATTCCGTGTTCACCAAGTTTCTCGAAAACGTGTCCTGGTCGCGTCTGGTTTGAACGCATTTGAAATTATCAACTTCTTCAGAAAAATTCACTGATTCCAAATATGTCAAAATAAATTCAAACTCATGCCTAGATGTTGAGTTAGAATTTATTTTCCTTATATCCAAAAATATACCTATATGCATTTTTCCCTATTTTGTTTTATTAGGAAATGCACCAACGACTTCAGAATTTTCTCCCTAAGAGTATAACGGAAGACAAAATTCCACCGATCATTATTTTTCCCGACTTTGGAAATCCCATTCCTAGATCTCTAGATAGGATCCGTTTCCTAATTTTTAAATTACTATTCATCATTTTTCACTTTAATTAATTATATAATAAACTAATGCAACTTGTGCAAAATATCATGATATTTTTAAGCTTATTCTTATCCCATTTTCTTGTGTAATTCGGCTGCCCCTTATTAAATCTTAATAAATATTTATTTTTATATTTAATTAATTATTTAATGATTTATTTATTTAATTTTTCCAAAAATTCCACAAAATTACCTAATTGGTCCATTCTTGTATTTAGGCTTAAAAATACCTAAACTTAACTATTTTTCTCCAAAATTTCCAATTAATTAGTAAATATATTTTTACTAATTTTAAACCTTTTCCACAAATTTTTGAGCTTTACATAATTATTTCATAATTTCCTTTGCTTAAGCTTAAGTAATTAGCCAATAATTACCTAATTACTTTCTTATCAACAGTTGATAATTTTCTTAATTAGAATACCTCATTACCTCATAATTCTTGCACCGACATTTCTGTTTCCATATGTTCTCGCTTTATTTTAGAATTTGTGAGGGCATTATGGTCATTACCATACTTTTGAGCATTCTTCCTCAATTTCTCCAAGTTTGTACTTTATTAAATTACCAAAATTAGAGATATACGCTCTCAATTTAAATAATTATTTCATTGCCCTTTAGGATTTTTCACCATTTTCCTAAGTTATTTACTCCTCCTGGGGTATTTTGGTCATTTTGGAACTTTGGCCCTTAAATTCCCTAATTCAAATTTCGGGTATTACAATTTATTTCTTCATTGGTATTTTTGTTGTCTTTCAATTGTTCATTGGTATTTTTGATTCCTTCAAAGCATTGTTGTTCCCAGTGCTCCTAATGTAACACTTGGTTGGTCAATCTGCATCTTAACCCATAAATTAACTACAGGATAATGATATTAAATTTTTTTAAAAAAATAATTTAAACTCTCTAAATTTGATTTAGATCACAATCAATATCAAATATTATAAGAAGTTATGTTATTCTTTAGGTCATGATTCATGAACATGCAATGAACAGTGTGATTCTTTCAACAGATGCAATTTTGTTATTATTTTATTTTTCACATATTTAAATATCTATGTACCTAACCTAAAAAGAATATCTAGCTAGTTGATATCAAATTTATTATATTCCCTACACTACATACTACTGCAGTTGTGATTCTCTAATAGTATTGATCCCAAATTGAACTTCATCTATCAAAATTTTTTTTTTTTGGGGGGAGGGGGGGAAGAAGGTCCCAACTTAATTTCATGCAATGAACAGTTCTGATTCCTTCATTTTTGAAATTTTTGTTGTTGAAAGTGACTTTTGTGATTTCCTTTGCATTCATTTTATACTGTACTGTTCATAATAATTTATCATTTAATGCATGTTAATTACAAATTTTAACTGACTGGGTTACATTTAAGTATGTACATGAAAAAACGTATTTGTTAGCTTATTTTGATTCAAAAATTTTATTTCAAGTAAATAAAGAATAATATACTATAAAAGTTTTATCATCCTTTACGTGTACGATATGCATGAGATGGGCATTAATTATATTGACTGTTAGAGGTATTATTGTTAGTCAACTTTTAATTAACTTTATTTGAACATTGATTAGTATATGCTTTTAATTGTTTAATTAGTATTATATATAGAGAATAAAATTAAAATAAAGCGGTCAAATCCCAAAAGCCCAAAACAAAGGACAGGAGCATCTTTGAAAATTGCTAATGATAATAACATTTACGTGTTAAAGAAGTTCACTTTCGGTCTATCTGATCATGTTTTCATCTTAGTGGAAGTGACCTAAAAGATTTTTGTCTTCATTTAATTCACAATACCATACACACACAAGTGACACAACCATTTATTTGCTATAAAGTACTCACCCAATTCTTAATTTAAGATATATTTGAGGAGTTGATCTTAATCCTTAATATAAAATAAAGTTTTTATATTTGTTAATCTTTTCCTAATTTACCCCTATTTAATTATGTTTCTTCAACAATAATCAAGGTGGAGAGAGAATTGAGGAAGATGACTAGAGCGTTTTAATAAATACATGTCATATTAACTAATTTAACTAATTTCTTTAATTTAATCAAATTAAGTAAATATATCTTATATTAAGGATCAGAGGAGTACTAACGATTAATCCAAATTTAAATATTGCTAGACTCAAATTGTACTACCCTCCCTCTTAAATATAATAGTTAGACATACATTTTGACCATATACATAATTTCTCAATTTATTTTACCAACACAGAGTTAGTTGGTCTGATCATGTAAAGCTTCACTAGATTCCTCTTAGTCTCAAGTTCATGCACTAGAGGAGACACGTGTTGGAAAAAACAATCATGAATGGAGTAACATTTTATTTTATTGGGGCTTTATAGCAATACTTGGAGTAAGTGTGAGATTGTGAGTTCGAACCTTCTGTAAAATGATATTATTTGTTATGCCTAAGTTATGGCCAAAAAAGAAAGTAGTACTACCTTTGTTTCCCAATATAAGAGTTAGATTTGAGCCAAAATATAATATATTAATCCATTTTATCTCATATATTTATTATATTCCTCAAATAACTTATCTAGCTTATAAATTGATAAATAATCTAATATTACACTAGGATATTTTAAATATCATGCATGTTCAATTTATTCATACTAAACAATATATTTTATTTTCTTAATTTAAATACAAAAATTAATTAAATCTTATACTAAGGATTAGATGGAGTAATATTTTCGCTATATATATATTTTTTTCAATTAACTAGATTTGAGCAATCTTACATCAAATTGTTTCCACTCATAAAAATAATAACAAGTCTTATCCTCTTAAGTGGAGTTGGTTTTATAGAGGTACAAATGTCATTATGCTCTATCAATATCAGTGAATGAATTTTGGGATAAATTGTTAATCAAAAGCTTTTTCTTCAACATCTTCATTAAGGATCTTTAGAGATGCAGGACGGGGAAGGGGAAAGGGAGAGGAGAGAAGAGGCAGAAGGAGATGGGAGAGAATAGAGGAGAGAAAGAGAGAAGGGAGGCTAGCAAGAAAGAGAGAAATCAGACAAATAAAGGGATGAGAGAAATATATAGGAGGAAAAGGAAACTCAATAATCTATATTATTCAATCATGAGACGTATACAAAATGAGATTGTTGAGAGCTACTTCATTCGATCCCAAATATAAGATAAATTTGATTTTTTTGGAGATATTAAGAAGGGAAAATTCCATTAAAAGCCTTTTGAAATAGCCAAATCCTAAATAAGGCTTCTAAACTTCACAAATTCTAAATGAGGTCGGTCATGCCAATTTAAGATTTCAGAATTGAATTATTTAACCTTTATACCCTTTTCTCTCTCCCTCTTCGTCTTTTATCTCCATCTCATTCTCCTCCATCTTTCTACTCTCTCCTCTCCTTTAAATTCCATTGGGATCGCTCCAAGTCTCAGATTCAAATTCACAATGGAGGAGGTCAAATCCTTCACCAATAATTACTTCTTTAAAATATTTATATTTGTCATTTTTCTCCAAATTATTTTGTCTAACTTATAAACTGATATATAATTTAAGGATACACAACATATTATATGATTAAATAACTTATTTAGCTTCCTTAATTTCTCCAAAAAATGTCAATTCTGTCTTATATTTAGGACTGAAGAGAGTATATTTAATTATAACTTCAACTCTAACCCTAGGAATTAAAAAGAAAACATTCCAGAATCCAATAATTAAACGCAAATTACATTAATGATAAAAGATAACAATCAATCAACATTAAAACAACATATTCCCTAATCGTTTTGTTAGTCATAAAAACCTTGATTATCTTCAAATATCTTAAAATCTTCCATTATTATTTTTCTTCCTTTTTCGATTTCCATCATTTAGAAGTCAAAAGAAAAAGTTCTCAGCAAATAAAGTTTTTTCCCCAACAAATCAAATCAAGGGTGTTATAGCTTAATTAGTTGTTACTTGTTCTTGCTTTTCATGACAAGCGTATTTTTATATGTTTTCTTTACGACAATTTTAATGATGTATCACTTTTTAATAATTTAGATTTAGTGCTTTTAGGTGAATAAGGTTAATAAATTATATGCTGCCAAACATCAAGTAGCAACACCGACAATTTTGTCGTTAAATAAATTTCATTTGTTTAAATCATAGTATTTGTCGTTCAATAAATAGGTATGATTATCTTTCTATTAGTGATAATCTTATTTGAAATACTGCTAGGTACTCCCTCCGGTCCTAATTAACTTTTGTAGTACAAATTGTACTACAAAAGTATTCCTATAATTAAGATCGGAGGTAGTACTAAATATAAACACATCTTCTCACGGAGATCCAAATTATGGTTCGCTATGTTGTGATTTGTGAAAGCTTTTAAATATGTATTGTTATGCTTTGAGGAAAAAAGTACACATTTTTTAATCCAATATTAGAATTCACAGGTTAAAAAATTAATTACTAATGTTAATTGAGGTATGTGATTTTTTTTTTCTTACCATTTATAATTGTGGAATGTGATTAGTTTATATTTAAAATGTATCTATGAAAATTGGCTAGAATATGCAAAAACTTTTGAATTTTGAGTTATGCACAAATAACTCCTGTAGCATTTGAAATCTATTAGAGATCCAGTAGTAGGTTCCAAAAAATATGGGACAAAGTGCCTCTCGTATAAATTCGGCAACACCTTATTTACAGTAGTCACTTAAAAAGATTTAGAACCACGTGATGACTAATGTAAATAAGGTGTTGTCGAATTTAAACGAGAGGCACTTTGTCCCAATTTTTTTGGAACCTACTACTGGATCTCTAATACCATAGGGGACATGGGTTTGAGAAATCACACTTACGTGGTATTTGTTAATCCCCACATTTTGGTGTTTTAAAAATTGTTTAGGACAAAAGTCACTTAAATTAAATGTTAATTATGAAATAGCAAATGTGATTATCAAGTAAGAAGTTGAAAAAAGCCACTTAAATGTTACCCATTTAATCATATTGAATTGTTGTCGTAAATTTTAACATAACAATGGAAGAAGTTGAAATGGAAATGTGACAAATAATATTTTTAAAATTTAATTATTTTATTAATGATTTTGGAGTTGGAATGTCATATTCTTCGCAATATAGGAAACGTAATATTATGCATAAGTTTACGTGAACAAGCGTTATAACAAAATTAAAACATACATGAAAAAAATGTGTTTGATTTTAAAATCATATCCTCCAATACACACCGTGCATCGCATGGGAGACTCTAGTTTAATAAAAAAAAGGATAAGTATCCAGTGGCGGTTTCTTTTCAACATTCCCCCCCTTTTTTCCCATTCCCTCCTGTAGTCCCACTCACAGACGTTAGACATTAGGGCACATTTCTATTATTCTCTCAATCTCCCTTGATAACTCAATAACGAGAACAAGAGCGAGGAACGTGCCAGTTATTCTCTCAATCTCCCTTGATAACTCATTTGTGATTTTTCAGCTCTTACTCACTACAGGTAAATTCTCTCATCTTATTTCTTTACTCTGATTCAACTCCATATTTACTTTGTCTAGTCTTGATTCTTTTCTAATATAAGAAATTTCCTAATCGGTAAATCTCGTTGAAATCGTCAAGTTTGATAAATTATTTTCTTGTTTCTTTCTTTATTTCCTTGTTTGTTTTCATTCTTGATTTTGTTTGCTGTCGGTGAGAAATGATAGTAATAGATATCTTTATTGTCTTCACAACTCAAATTGGATTTGTCACTACTCCCATGTATTTTCCGGTCTATACTGAATATTACGATCTTGGGATAACTATTTGCCCCCCCAAATATTTATCCCAAGATCCGCCACTGTAAGTATCATTTTTGCCTTCGAAGTTTTGGCTGAAGAGCACAGGGTACCCAGAAGTTTTTTATGAAGCAAAATTGCCACGGAAGTTAACAAAACGTAGCAATTTTTCCCCCTCAGTTAATTTTGACCATTAAGTTTAACTGATGTGCACATGTGGCATGTCACCTCATCAATCAAAATAGGGTTAAGTATCATTTTGCCCCGAAAGTTTTCGCTGAGGAGCAATGGCTATCTGGAAGTTTTTTTTTAGAGCAATTTTTCTCCGGAAGTTTACAAAACGTAGCAATTTTACTCTTCTGTCCCCTAATATTAAATTTTTCTGTTAAATCAATCAAATAACACACATGTCATGCCACCTCATTATCCACAACACTTAGCCCAATATGACGTGGTATCACACCTCGTCATCTCATTCTTGTTGAAGGAATCATCGATATTGAGGGCATCACTCAGCCCAATACGACGAACATAAAGAAATAAATACGGAAACATATATATCAATTTTGTCTTGTTGAAGGAATCATCGGTATTGAGGGAATTAAAGAGATAAACAGAATCAACAAGATCGGACTGAACAATGCAGCAAATCCCGTCTTCTTTGAGTTGCTGAAAGATGCAGAGCCAAGAATCAAGGGTGCAGAGGAAGAAGTCTACCTTAGAAAGGTTGAACTTGGAGTTGGAGAGGGAAATCCTTGAGACATTGAGATCAAGGCGGTTGGAATTTGTGAAGCCGAACTAGTCAAGGGACTAAAAGGTCTATCGCAAAACCTAAAGGAAGCATCACTTATGATCTAAGCAAATGAAACGCAAAATGAGATATGAATTGTTCCAAAAAATACTTCGGTAAGACAAATCAATAATGATAATATTTACCTTTGTATAGATTGATCTAGTCCACCCTCCTCTAAATCGCTGGAATTGCTACGTTTTGTAAACTTTTGGGACAAAATTGCTCTTAAAATTAAAAATCTTCCGAATACCCACTTCTCCGGCTAATTTCTGAATTTGCCCCTTATTAAATAACTATTTACCAAAATACCCCTGTCAGAAACCTATTTCCCAAAATGCCCCTGTCAGAAACCTATTTCCCAAAATGCCCCTATTTAGTCGACTAAACCATTTGGTTTAGTCGACTAAATCGCGTGCAAATTTTTTTTTCAGACCCCCGACATTTAGTCGACTAAAACTTAAGTTTTAGTCGACTAAACCCATTTAGTCGACTAAATCATAAAAAAAAAAGTTAAAACTTCAGAAGGCCATAACTTCTGGCTCGGGAGTCTGAATCAAACGATTCTTTTTTTGATTCCACCTAACTTTTTGAGATCTATGCACTGATATAAAAATTATCTTCAGATTTAATGAAGAGAAAGGAGAAAAAACAAGTGATTCTTTATTGCGCAGAAATATATATTAATTAATATATATTAGATATATATATATATATATATATGTTCTGGTGTAGAACACAGATTGCCTAGCCCTGAGGGACTAGGATGGTGGTGTGGATTGGGACTTGACCTAGGAGAGATTCCTAGGGCCTACGTACCCTGAAGAGGGATCAAAGTCCACGTAGTTCGAGGATTGATGGATGAGGCGTTTAGCCAGAGGGGGTCTGTATGCTCTGAGACGGCTGTCACTCGTTTGATTTTGATTTTGATAAAGTGTCTATCCGAGTTTCAAAGAACTTCGGAGTTACTTGTCTTTTGATTGAATTGCCCCCACACATGTAGTCCGGGTTAATTTTGCTTGAAACTTATCATTTCTTTTATGATCGCCAAGATCTCTTCTTCTTTGATCATCCGGGTCTCCTGGGTTTGTTTACAAGGGGTGATAACAGGCGGCCTCGCGTAATTTGGAAACCGGGCTAAGTCTTGAAGCGCCCGACTTGCGAAAGCTTACGGTGGCAAGGCCGCTTGGTCGCCGGGTTCGATGACCCTTGCACGGAGCTCCTGATCAGTAATCAGATTAATCAGAATCGGGTCCGCTTCTTTTCAATAATGTAATGTTTCATCCGTGTCCACGATGAACTGATATAGTGAACTCATTCGTTTTGGAGTACTATTAAGTGGCCGGCCGGGGTCATAGACGTGATATGCGAGAATGCTGCGAGAAGTGCGAAAGTGCATCCGGTGTTGAGACCGTAAAGTGGTGAGGGGTCAGTATTCTGACAGCCTCGTATGATTCCAGGTTCGTTGACCGGGTCATCCTAAGATAGAGGGAAGTTGTCACTGCCCGGTTTGGTTTTTCACCAAAGCGTCGAACATTTTGACCTGATCGGGTCGGCATGATTCCCGCTTGATATCCTGGAGTAAGTTAGGAAGCGTCCGAGCATGCGATAGCTCTACGGAGACAATTCCCTCAGACCGAAAAGCCGGGTTTTATTCTTCGATTCGTATTTGAATTACGAGCAGTTTAGTGACCTTGTATTCGCTCTTTGTTGATGTCTTTGTCGTTAGAGCAATTGGAGGAAATTGAATCAATGCTCTCGATCGAGTTTCTTTACACGGCCCGGATTGTGCATTGTATTAAGCGTAACCGGGTCCGCCTTCTTTTTGCTTAGCAAAACTTTACGCGAGCCGGATTTTAGCCATATTAAGTGTAACCGGGTCCGCCTTCTTTTTGCTTCCCACAAAACTTTACGCGGAGCCCGGATTTTAACCGTATTAAGTGTAACCGGGGTTCGCCTTCAAATTTACCAGAGCTATGTATTGTAACCAGATTTGGTGTAGCAACCGGTTCCGCCTTCTTTTCATGTTCGTCGAAACTTTACGCTGAGCCCGATTTTAACCGTATTAGGTGTAATGGGGTTCGCCTTCAAATTTATACGGAGCAGGATTTCAACCAGATTTGGTTTAACAGGGGCCGCTTCAACTGAGTCGGGATTTTAGCCGGATTGGCGTAACCGAGTCCGCCTTCAAATTTTTACACGGAGCCGGGATGTTAACCAAATTTGGTTGACGACAATTTGTGTAATTTTAGGGGGGAAATATGGTCCCATTATACCAATCCACTTGAGAAGCATTACCTAAGATGATTTATGGGAATATTTTGCATATCACAATGTGACATTTGTGGTAATGCACTCCCTCCGTATTTTGTGGTGCCACAAATATTTTGACAAGGAGCTTCTCCAATCAAATAAAGCAATTCAATAGCTAGTCCTGTTCAAGTTCTGATTGAACACGGATAGTCCATAATGATAGCATAATTGATGACGGAGCTAACGCAAATAGCCCCCACTGATGTCTCAAGCCTTTAGCATTAGTAGCAATAAGGGTGGATCATAACGAAACACATCCATACTAGAGGTGCAACAGTCAGGAGAACTAAATAATTCCACCAATGGACTAATATTTTGGATGAACTAAGTAAGCATTACATGCTAGATTGCGCAAAACTCCAATGCCAGATAATTCCACCAATTTTCACAATTGATATCAAGCACCTCACTTGAGGTTGTAGAAAAATAATTTCAAGAGAGTTTTAATAAACTGTTAATCTCCATGATATGAAAAGATATGGCATGAATCATCCATTGCAAATCCACCACACAGAGTAGAATTGCGCCAGAGAATTATCTCCATTAATTAAGCATGTCTTTGCTAAAAGAGGCTTTTGTCTTGAGTTCACACCATTAACTATTAGAAGAAGAATATATCCAATCGGATGATGGTAAATGTGCAAATAAATACCCATTTATCAACTAGGATCCGAAAAGGTTCATGTGGTGCACGCCTTGGCCATCTTTGACTAGACTCCCACACATTCATACTCCATAATTACTCAAATAAGTCTACGGGTTGCTTTCTAGAAAAAGCGATCCAGCTGTGGCAAACTCCTACTCACACACGAGCAAATAATATACCAATTCGTTATATATATATATATATATATATATATATATATATATATATATATATATATATATATAAGGCAAACACAAGAAAAACCTGTTTCATTTGAGACCAGGATAACGTCTGGTCCTCGATGAAATGCTTTTGTTCAGCATACACTCCGTTGAGTTATCTTAGGTAAAGTCCACGAAACAAGGCATGGTTGCAAAGGTGTTCCAAATAATTCTGACTTCCCAATAAATGCACTCCAATCCATTAAGTTGAAAGACTTTCCTCTGATCGTTGAAACAGAGTTGGTATTGCATGAGATATGATACATTGCATGATTAATGCAATCTACTTGAGTCTGAAACTGGAGAGCACAATTAATGGTGGAATTACAATTTTCCACAGTGCTAAATCTGCAACTGTGAAGACGCATTGTCAACAGCAATCCGTAGGTCTTGGATCTTGATTTTGGCGATAAATTGATGAAACCCAAGGAGCCATACGAATCCCGAAGAGAAGCAATGATACACTACCGATTGGGTGACTCAGCAGAGAAGAGGCACTTCGACGAACCAAATATGACGAACACCAAGGTACTTCAGATGCTCAGAGAATCGCAAGAATGGAGGGAATCACCAAGAAAAACTCAGGCACAGGACTGTCTTCAGTTTCGACATTTCTTCTTGCCATGGGAAAAATCACAACTCTCGCCATTCCTACCAATACCCATCCTGAATTTTACACACAGTTGAGTCTTATAAAAAATGCGGCTCGTTCCTCCTCTGTTTGCTAGAGGATTTGGTGGATTCTGCATCCTGGAATTCATGGCGCGCACGCCACGCCATGGAATGGCGAGGGATCGAAGTGATTGCCTTCAGATGTTCTGGGCCCCTTGAACGGAAGAAGCCGATCGAATGTTGAATGTGAATCAAATGGTTCGTTGTTGATTAGGAACTGTGGCATTCTTCCATTGGAATCGTCGTTCAGCGCAAACGGTATTGGCGTGAATCAAGGAGGGGGCCAGGAAATTTGGAATTTTCCAGGACCAATTTAGGTGTAAAGGATCCAAAAAATGTATTCCCTCGGAGTAAATAAAGAGAATGAATAAAGAGAATGTTTGGAGGCAAGAACAAGGTTTAATCAAAACCCTAGCCGCCTATCGCATAGCGTGAACAAAATCAAACACAAAATATTGCTTTCCTCTTTATCATCGCCGAATTTCGAGAGTGATTGGAAAAGTTGAACTTAAAGAAAATAGCCTTCAAGATAATTTTCCCCATCAAAGAACCAATTATACGGAAATTTGGCCATGATTTCGATAAGCTTGCACTCTGTCCCTGACTCCGAGGACCGGGATAAACTTTGCTTCTGGTATTGTCATGGGAATCGAAATTTACCGATTCCCCACGGTCGGCGCCACTGTTCTGGTGTAGAACACAGATTGTCTAGCCCTGAGGGGCTAGGATGTTGGCGTAGATGGGGACTTGACCAAGGAGCGATTCCTAGGGCCTACGTACCCTGAGGAGAGATCAAAGTCCACGTAGTTCGAGGATTGATGGAGGAGGCGTTTAGCCAAAGGGGGTCCGTATGCTCTGAGACGGCTGTCTGTGAATAGCCGGAGCGTAGACCGTTGTAGAAGATAGATGACGATCTCTTAGGTTCACGCTCTATATGTAGATGGCTCCCACGTTGTGCGTGTCCAAGGATCGTGCAAACCGCCCTGGTCATGGCTGGGTCCCACAGTTAGTGGGTTGTGATAGTGAGATAGTGGGCCTTGACTAGGTCCATAACACTAATAAAAAAGAAAACATCAAATAAAAGAATATATATATATATATATATATATATATATATATATAAATATATATATATATATATATATATATATATTAAAGAATCACTTGATTATATTTAATGAATTGTTAGTATTTTCTCAATAATAAAGAATCACTTGTTTTTCCTCCTTTCTCTTCATTAAATCTGAAGATAATTTTTATATCAGTGCATAGATCTCAAAAAGTTAGGTGGAATCAAAAAAAGAATCGCTTGATTCAGACTCCCGAGCCAGAAGTTATGGCCTTCTGAAGTTTTAACTTTTTTTTTTTTAATGATTTAGTCGACTAAATGAGTTTTTTAGTCGACTAAATGGGTTTAGTCGACTAAAACTTAAGTTTTAGTCGACTAAATGTCGGGAGTCTGGAAAAAAAAATTGCACGCGATTTAGTCGACTAAACTATTAGGTTTAGTCGACTAAACAGGGGCATTTTGGGAAATAGGTTTCTGACAGGGGCATTTTGGGAAATAGGTTTCTGATAGGGGCATTTTGGTCAATAGTTATTTAATAAGGGGCAAATTCAGAAATTAGCCCACTTCTCCTCATCTAAAACTTCCGGGGCAAAAATGATATTTAACCCTATTTTGACTGATGAGGTGGCAAACATTGGTGCCACATGTACATATTAGTTAAATTTAACGGAATAGCAAAATTGTTATGTTTTGTTAACTTCTAGGGCAATTTTACTCCAAAAAAAACTTCTGGATACCCAATGCTTCTCAGCCAAAACTTCCCGGACAAAAATGATATTTATCCCATAAAAAAATATCCTAAAGTTTAATTATATTATATGTCGACCCTTAAACTTCATTTTTATTTACATACATGAACGCCAAAAACTTTGAATTATATGCATGTAGCTCCTTTAAACTTTAAGTTATATTTACATAAGTAATGAATAAAAATAAGGAAAAATATTATTTAAATCCGACTGAAATGTCATAATCTAAATTTAGGTATATACTTTTAACAAATTTCTGATTAAGCCAATAGGCCTAATTAGAAATTTTAGAATAATATTAAATGACCAAAACACCCCTCTATAGTTGACAAGAAAAGAGAAGGCCGACGCAATTGTAAATTGATTGTCATCATTAACACTTTTCATTTTTTTCCCATGATTAAAAAGGGAAAAAAGCAGCTTTCTCTTCCAATTTTCAATCTTTAGTTATCGATTCATGTAAACTTTTTTTTTTTTTAACTCATCGCCTATGCATTCGATTTTTTTTATTGTACTATCAGCTGAAGTCTGATGCTTTTAAAACTATTATATTAAAACCATGAATTTGATTAAGAGTTTTTTTGGCTAATGATGTTTTGATATTGGGTTATTATACAACATAGTGAAAGTACAATATTTTGTTCATTAAATATATTCAACTTCTTTCTTTATGGTTGTGAACTTGTGATGCGCCTCACTTTAATCTAAACTGAAAAAAAAGGGGCATACAGTCAACAATCTGAGGCCCTGTTTGGATCAAAGAAAAGGTGAGAATGAAAAGGAATTGAAATGAAAAGAATGAAATTGAATGGAAAATATTTTGCCTCGATGCGTTTGGTTCGCACTGGAAAAGAAAATAGATTGATAGGAAAATTTTTGTTTGGTTGAAAGAAAATAAGGTAGGAAAATAAGACAAAATACCATTTTACCCCTTAAAAAATATTATTTTAAATAATGTCACACACATTCGCACAGACGTGAACTCTCCTGGGCAAAAGTCGTGGACACTCAAATGAGTGTGCTCTCTCGTGCACACTCGAGTGCTAGGGGTGGAAACAGGCCAGGCCACACCCTTAACAGGTCAGGCCTGTTTTACAACAAGGTGGCCTAAGCTTGGCCTGTGGCTTGTTACAGGCTTAAAAAAAGGCCTGAGCCTGGCCTGTGGCCTGTTAAGGCCTGTATTTTTCTAATAAAGCAATAAGATAATTCTGAAAAAAATTTATGTGGAGGAAATTTTTAGAAGACACAATTATATGAAGTTAAACTAAAATTATACTTGTACTGCTTTATTGAGATAACATGGTAGAAAAGAGACAAAGATCTAATAACTACACCAACTTCCTTGTCCAAGCATCTAATTAATTGATGCTAAACAGAACCAATCAATTCCCAATTTTTCAGTCTTCATCCTGCTAACACATATCAATTCAAATAAAGCAGTATGCTTTCTGGCTCATATAGTTAAAGGAAAAAAACGAAGGTCCCCAAACAATAAAAGAAACTAGTAGGATGACTTATATAGAATATTCACCTACCTACAATAAGGCTAATCTTAATGCCCGAAGCAGCTGGAATATCTTTAACAAAAAGGGGCAAGGTAACCAAAGATGGAACACAGAACAAGGGAAGCCATCTCTGAATGAACAAAAGCGCAAGTTCGAAGAAATTCATCAAGGCAGTGGCTGCAGATAGCACATTGGAATCAAGAATAATCAAAATGGAGAATATACAAAACATCCCAAACAGAGCACTAGGGAATTTAATGGCGGAAGCTACGAAGACTTGCTTAAGATATTTGTCCATTGCAAGAATAACGCTATCTAACCTTAACCAGATTTGAATCAGAATAAAAGGAAATTAAAAACTGATTCCTTCTTCCTCTTAGAAAAGCAAGAAATTTTAAAGTAGAAATACCTATTTAAAGTAAGCTCCTTAGCTTCTAGATTCCATTAGATTTTACCCAAATCCCCCTTTTCCTTACATATGCCAGTAGCTGCAAAACAATAAGGGAGTAAAGCTTAGCCATCATTTTCTAATACCCAGTGCAAGAAGGGAGGATGTTCAAGTTTGAAAGCATTGATATAAGAACAGCAACAAAAATGGAAACCAAAACTCACACTCATAGCTCATGACTATCCGAACAGAGGAGGAAGGAGAAGTTGAGCAAGGACCACAACCAGCGAACAATAAGAGAGGAAAACAAAAATCTCACTCCAACGAAACCCACAGCGGCAAGAAAGACGAAGAACTAGCCATATATGGGCAAGACTTGAACTAAGTTAGGCAGCTCATCATCTCGATCAATCATCAACTCCTCAGAAAATCGACCATGTACAGCTTCATGATCATTGAAAATCGTACAAATCAGTTAAAACCTTATACCGAAATTCATTTGAGTAATAAAGACAGACCCAAAACAAAAAAAAAAATCAGAAAAGATACAGCACGATTTACACAGATCGAGCCTTATAGAAGAGTAAGCGATATAAAAGCAATCTCATACCGAAATTACTAATCTCAGGTGAACAGTGTACACGCGTTTGCAGAGAATTGAACCCAAAGGAAGATAAGCCAAAGGAAAACAAAAATCGAACACTACATAGAAGCTTAAACAACAAATTGAACACTTAAACTAAAAAAGGTGAGCAAATCGAACCAGCAGAAGTAAATATTGAACCGGGAGAAGCGACGAACAGAGAGACCCACAACGAGTTGAGATCTGAGGGTGAGAGCCACGATGAGTTGCGATTTGAGAGTGAGAGCAATGACGAGCTGAGATATGAGAGAGATAGAGACGACGAGCGAGATATGAGAATGAGAGTGAGCCACGGACCATCGAGATAGAGACGACGAGCGAGATAGAGACGACGAGTTGCTCAGAAGATGAACGATTCACCTTCACGATAGAACTAGAAGGTTAGAAGGTTAGGGATTTAGGCATTTAGCTAACGTGTTAGGAGGGCAGAGAATAGAGAATGGTTCATTATAAAATTACAATTATACCCCCCATAACATAACAGGCCGGCCTGTCAGGCCTAACAGGCTCATGGGGAGGCCTAGGCCTGGCCTATTTATATAAACAGGCCTTAAAAAAGGCCTAGGCTCGGCTCCAAGTAGGGACAGCAGAGGCCTCGTTTCGTGCTTTGAAACAAGCTGAGCACCGTGCCCCCTGCCCTGCTTCACCCCTATCGAGTGCACACTCAAGTGCCCACTACGTCTTCCTCCTTCCTCCTGGTACTTCTCTTTCTCCTGTGATTTTCTTCCATTTTCGTCATCTCCGGTCTGAGGAGTGACAAAGAGGCCACCCTCGGCGGCTTCTTCTTCCACCTTCCACAATGTTTTCAGCGTCACTCACTTCCTCTCCCGGTGTCACTCTCTCCTCCTCTTCCGGCATCACTTTCTTCTCTCTCTTCCTCTCCTTCGTCACTTTTGCCATGCGTCTTCTTCTTCCTCCTTCCACAATGTTTTCCAGCATCACTTTATTCTCCCTCTTCCTTTCCCCAACGTCACTCTCTTCTCTCTCTTCCTCTCCCTGGCATCACTTTCTTCTCTCTCTTCCTCTCCCTGTCGAGGGCACAATGGACTTTAGCCCATTTTGTAATACCCCAAAAATATGTATCATAATTTGGTAAGATTATACCTATAAAAAGTAGGTGAATATGAGATATCAAATAATAAGATATAATTATCTTATTTTATAAGGAAAAATCTCTTGGAAATTAGAGAAATTAAGGGCCAAAGTGCCAATGACCAAAATGCCCCTAAGGGACATAAATATTTAGGAAAATTGTGAAAATCCTAAAAGTCAGTGAAATAATTATTTGAATAATGAGAGTATGTTATCTCTAATTAGGTAATTTAATAAATTACAAACTTGGAGAAACTGAATAAAGATATTCAAAAAGTATTGTAATGACTATAATGCCCTCACAAATTCTAAAATACCGCGAGTAACACAGGGAAACAGAAATGTCGTTGTTATAATAATGAGGTAATGGGACATTCTAATTAAGAAAATTATCAACTAATGATAATAAAGTGATTAAGTAATTTCTAGCTAATTACTTAAGTCTCGAACAAAGGAAATTATGAAATAATTATGTAAAACTCAAAAATTAGTGGTAATTGGCTTAAAATTAGTAAAAATATATTTACTAATTAATTGAAGATTTTTGTGAAAAATAGTTGAGTTTAGGTATTTTTAAGCCTAAATACAATAATAGACCAATTAGGAATTTTGTGGAATTTTTAAATAAAAGTAAATTAAATAATTAATTAAGTAATTAAATAAATACATAGAAAACATTTACAAATCCAAACAATTTGGGGCTGCCGAAATTATGGACAAACAAATGAAGATAAGATCACATTTTTAATATCTTGCAAGTTGCATAATAAAATATAATATAATTTAATTAAAGTAAAAAGTATGAATAGTAATATTTAAATTAGGAAACGGATCCTATCTAGAGATCTAGGAATAGGAATCCCAAGGTCAAGGTAAAATATTGATCAGTGAGTTTTTACCTTTAAGTGACCTCTTCCTAAGTTAATTCCGAGGCCGTTTGTACATTTTCCTAATAAAACAAAATAGGGAAAAATGCATATAAGCATATTTTGAAAAGAGGAAAATAAATTCTAACTCAATATTTAGGAATGGGTTTGAATTTATTTTGACATATTTGGAATCAGTGAATTTTTCTGAAGAAGTTGGTGTTTTCAGAAATGCATTCTGAAACCGAACGCGTTTGGACACGTTTTGAGAAAACTTCAACCGGACAGGTTGGAGCCCTATATGGGATCAAAATTTAGGTTAACTTGGACATTTCTAGTAAGAGAGAATATGTCTTCAAAGTTGTAAATCCAGAATTTTGAGATTTCTCCGAAATCACGCGAATCGGGTACCGATCGGGGAAATCAGCCAGACCGGGCATAAAGTGGCAATTATCACTATTCTTGGACCACTCCTAGGCTGCCACACAGCCCTTGTGCATGTCGACCAGCCCTCCATGGCCAAGGATTTTCCACCATTTTGTGTTGAATTTTCCATGGTTATAATCAAAAGGGAAAATTACAACTTTGGGCACAAAGTAGTTTGTGAAATTGCACAACTTGCCCAATCTTTTCCTATATAAAGGCATGAGGGGTCTTGAAATTTCACACCATTTTCTTGCCCTTTGGCCGAAAATTAGAGAGAGGAAGAAGTAGAGAGAAGCTCTGGGGAAGTTCTCACGAAGTCTTCAACTGTAAGTCTTTCTGTCTTTGTTTTTAGTCTTTAGTTCAATAGTTAGTAATGCTAGAGTAGTCTTTATTTTTATGTTTTGATATTAGAAGGGAGGGCTATTTTAGTCATTATTTTCGAGAATCATAATTGCGTCAAGTTCGCGAAATTTCTGGAAGAAAATTTGCTAGAGTAACGGGCGTCGCGAAATTCCGCCAATTAGGGGTATAGGGGCAAAATGGTAATTTTTACCTAAAATGCCGCTTATGTTGTCAAATCACTAATAGAGGTGATATTACTGATATAGGACGTCAGAAATCCTAGTTTGCTGCCGTTACGCTGTCCGACGAGCCGCTGTTGGACGTTTCGCCGTTTTCCGTAAAACGTGCCATTTCCGTCAAAAGTACCGAAGTACCATCAAACGAAGGTACGTTTGCGGCGTACTGTAATACTAACTCTGATGCTTATAGTCTGCTTATATATGGTACGGATAATTTCATAAGCCATGGGTGGAACTCTTCAAGGTCCTGGAGAGAGAGACCAAGGACGGAGGATAAGAGTAAGCAGAGCGGACATCACACATGAAGTTGAAGACCGCATGGAGACTCGATCAAGGACGTCTAGTATCTAATCAGATAATGTATTAATCTTTATGAACAGGCAGATACGCCACCGTTATTGTTATAATCAGTTACTCAATGTTTTTATTCCGCCGATGCTCTACTCTGATGTTTTAAAAAAAAATTTGGCTCTGAAAATGGGATGTTACACTTTATGGTATCAGAGCAGTTTTCCTGGCATGGATCTGACTATGTTATTACGGATAGTTTGGTGCCAAAGGCAAGGCTAGTCTACGTGGGTGTGCCATAAGTCGCCGCTAACCCTAACGTGAGGCCCCCATGGTAGACACTTACCCGGCCATTCTGTTCAGTTAACGGAGTTAGGTTCAAAGCCTTTGAGCATATTTTGAAAATGAGTACTCGATATAACTCTAGCGTTATGTTCTAGAGATGGACGAAACGAGGTCCCTTGCATAAAATATTTAGGCGAAGAAAGCGTACACGTGCATATATATCGTAAGATAGGGTTCGAGATTTTAACCTAGAATCGGTATATCTACCGCCTAGACTTATACCGAAACCCGGATATCTCTGATACCACTGATACCACCGAAAACCCGGATATCTCTGATACTACTGATACCACCGAAAACCCGGATATCTCTGATACCACTGATACCACCGAAAACCTGGATATCTCTGATACCACTGATACCACCGAAAACCCGAATATCTCTGATACCACTGATACCACCGAAAACCCGGATATCGACCTCGATAACCCCGATAACCTCGTAATGTCGCCACCGACGACAATTTTACTACTCGAGAGACCATAGATCTTGAAAACAGTCCTGACACAAATTCGGGTCATTCTCGATATCGCCTACGATACCGGCTCTCGATAATCCGATACCGATCCGATCACCCCGACATCTCATAACTCGAAAACTCGACAACTCGATAAATTGATGTCTCAAATAGTTCGGATGTCTCGATAACTCGGACTCGATAATTCGATAACTCGATAATCGCCGCCAGTACCGGACGGTAGTTCTAGCCTAGCACAAAGCTTGTAGGTGGAGTTAGGCCACGCCGGACGAAACTCTAAGACCGACGAATAGAAATACATGCGGTATTCGACCAATGTTAAAGATGTCTATAGGAAGAACCATTACATAATTTCGTATCTTTCTGGAGATTGGACTAGATCCACTCCTCATCACTCTCCTCGAAACCGCTCTCCGAGTGGAAAGCACAAACGAGCTCCTAGGAGAAGGACTATCTAAAGTTTTCATATACCATTCGTGCGTCTCAAGTGGCGGGAAACCCACAATATCTAGAAAAAAGGAAACGTGAATGACCTACAGAAGATAGATAAGGAATGGGGGAAACATAGTTGTGATGTTAGATCCCTGAGAAGTAATATAAAAGCAGATATAACCAAGTAGGGTTTTGTGCACAGATGATTATAACATCTTAAGCATATCTTGAGTATATATTCGTTATTGATATTTCAAATAACCTTGATAAATTCTGAAATCTCTTATCATTCCAATAACTTTATTCACTCTGAAAAGCCTGAAAATCCACATCTTTCATTAGTAGGCAGCAACTTCAACTACCCAGAGGACGGAAGTCTCACACATCAACTCGAACTTTGTACAAAACTTTGATTACGTGCCTTACCTTGTATCTATGGCTAGAATGCCTTCTCAATCAGGAGAACCTATAGGATCAGATCATTCTTCCGATGATGACAACCGTGAATATTTGCTGCAGCTAAGCTATCAAGATGACTCCGAGAATGATTCTTTCTATGAACCAAATCTTCTACAACATGTCCTGGATACAAACAAAGAGTTGATCAGTGTTCTACGAACCGAGTATTTGACGGCAGAGCAACGAAGTGAGACTAGCAAAGGGACGTATTTCCGGTTTTACGGAACAGTCAAAACGATTTACGCACCGAGAAATAGGTGCCCTTACCGCCTAGATGACTCGGTGAAATCAACTCTATACCTTCTTCCCCGAGACCGCTTCTGGATGGAGCAGACTAATAAAATCTTAGATGGAGAACGTACAACCAATTTCTACTCTTTCCTAAATCATCTTCAAAGGCTAGTTTTAGACAATATGTAAGCAAGTAGTTATAAATCTAGTTATAAGTTGTAACTACGGATGTTAAAACTAGTTAAATGATATAGTATCTTTTTCTATGAACAATATGTGATATAGAGGTAATACAAAGCTAGTTCCCTAAAGAATTGTTAATCTTAAATAGAAAGACAAGATGAAAAATTGGCAAGGAATCGAAGTGCTTGGGGGCCAAGATCAAGATGAAGATGCAGGTAGACAACCACTAGTGATGCCAATCCCAGTACAACATCTTGAACACCAAAGTGAGTTGCAAGAGCTGAAGGAACGACTGGTTGAGCAAATAGCTCGAATGGACAAACTGATAGAGCAAGAGACTCAGCGGGAAAAGTTGAAGGAGCAAACATCTATGAAAGAAAAGCTGAAAGAGCAGCAGACACTTATTGATACCCTCCTAGCTGAAAGACAAGAAAGGCAGATTGAGAGACAACTGGAAACCTGTCGTCTGATGGAATATAACTTAGAGGAGCTGCGTAGATCAAGGAATGCCAACAGTAGCAGATCAAGTCATGATGGACTTAGGCACAAAAACCCACACGAAAAGGAAGGCGCCTTGGCTCGAAATCAAGGGAAAAGCAAGAAGGTAGCTCGACTAAACAATGTAACCATTCACAAATGCCAGGACTCCAACAGTGTCCAAAATGCGGGAGGTACCATCCTAGCGATAGCTGTATTGGGAGACGGGTTTGTTTCAGGTGCCGAAAGCCAGGACACATTATAGCAAACTGTACTGAGGAAGCTACAGAGAAACGAATTTGCTACCAATGTCTGGAGTCGGGACACATTATTAAAGACTGTTTTGGAGCACGTAAGTCACCACCAAGGTGCTAATAACAATGAGCAACAATACAACTCTGGAGGAACGGGACCCCAATCATGTTCCAAATGCAAAAGGTACCATCGAGGTACAGACTGCGATGGGAAGAAAATATGTTTCAAGTGTCAATATCCTGGACACTTCAGTAGGCAAGGACTGCTCCCGTGATGGCTATGGAGAACGAACCACGTAACATAGACCGATAGCATTGCTCGGAGCGTGTCGGAGAATCCTCGAGATGGTTCCGGATACTATCGTTTAGTTAAAACTATTTCAGTAGATATTATGAATCGATCCAAGTTCTAAACCGATCAATTCCTTTTGATGCTTGTACGGATCCTTTTGGGATGCATACGTATATCTTCCTTACGCTGTAATAGCAGCTACACCATTGGGTGTAAGCTTTTGAACAAAGACTGTGAGACAAGTTTTCATAAATTGAGTGAGAAGTTGATTACCGCACCAAGAAATTGGTTATCCCAAATCCAAATATTTTTAATGGTACCCGAATTGGGATATGTCTAGCTGTAGCATGACAGTGTGATAACTTACCACTCTCAAGTCTCTTAAAGTCAAACCAATTCACACATAACGTAGTGATAAGTATTATCATATTTCTTAAGTAACTATAAAACATATCACGATTGTATCACTAAGTATAAGGTATCTTATGTTGCCACGGTGTATGGGAACCATGGGAACATAATATATCGAAGTACGATATGATATCCATGAGTACGAGATATATGGTATTACCACGGTGTATGGGAACCACGGGATACAGATATCAAAGTACGACATGATGAATGTGTAGTACGTGGTATTATGGGTGCCACGGAAACACTTATGTACGCGGTGTTATGGGCGCCACGGAAACGCTAAAACACTAAAGTACGCGGTGTATTGACGCCACGGAAACACTATATATCAACCTAAAACATGATAAAAACTTTATAATCAAGCTGACACGAATTTTCGATCACCAGGAGGAAAGACTCAAGTTTTCGACATTAGTATCAACTACCATAAGTTAAAAGGGGTATAGATCCAAAAACAAATGTTCACTTCCAAAAGATCGACGATCTACTCCATTGTCTAAAATTCCTACATCTTGTCAAAATTGACTTATGTCCGAAATACCACCGCTTGTGAACCAAAACTAGCAAAGAATATAGAAAATAAGTAGCAATCGGATAGAGAAAACTATCAAGAAGATACTTTCGCAAAAGATTGTACCGGTATTTCACATGACGAATCAAGGAAACAAAAGTCGCATGGATATGAAAACTTGATCTTGATAAAGGAAATTCCCGCGAAACCGTAAATACGCCCGATAAAACCGAACTTCCAAGTTTTCTTACAATCAAGATGGCACAGATTGACGCCTTGAATGGGCTGAAGTGTAAATCACTTATATTGCTCGATAAAATTATCTGAGCAGTAGATTTTCGTAGTTGGGATATGATTGATCACGTCTCTTGATAGTTTGTACAAGTCACAAAAGATCGTGAGAATCTTTTGGTGAATGAGATGATCGTACATCCCTAGATGCCGGTATCAAAAGAACACCTCAAAAACGAACAAGTAGTTCGCATCACATGAGATCATTCAAGTATTTGTTGGCAACAAACAAGTCGCTATTAGATAACCTTATCCCCAAACCTGTTTAGATTTCCATACGATGTGACAAAATCGTTGCAGTCGGATTTGTGATAGAATAGAGATCCGAGGTTAACAGTCCAAGGTTTAAGATAGTACGAAGTTTAGAGGATAAAGTACAAATTTCGAGGACGAAATTTTGTTTAAGGGGGGAAGAAATGTAATACCCCAAAAATATGTATCATAATTTGGTAAGATTATACCTATAAAAAGTAGGTGAATATGGGATATCAAATAATAAGATATAATTATCTTATTTTATAAGGAAAAATCTCTTGGAAATTAGAGAAATTAAGGGCCAAAGTGAATGACCAAAATGCCCCTAAGGGACATAAATATTTAGGAAAATTGTGAAAAATCCTAAAAGTCAGTGAAATAATTATTTGAATAATGAGAGTATGTTATCTCTAATTAGGGTAATTTAATAAATTACAAACTTGGAGAAACTGAATAAAGATATTCAAAAAGTATTGTAATGACTATAATGCCCTCACAAATTCTAAAATACTGCAAACACAGGAAACAGAAATGTCAGTGTTATAATAATGAGGTAATGGGACATTCTAATTAAGAAAATTATCAACTAATGATAATAAAGTGATTAAGTAATTTCTAGCTAATTACTTAAGTCTGAACAAAGGAAATTATGAAATAATTATGTAAAACTCAAAAATTAGTGGTAATTGGCTTAAAATTAGTAAAAATATATTTACTAATTAATTGAAGATTTTTGTGAAAAATAGTTGAGTTTAGGTATTTTTAAGCCTAAATACAATAATAGACCAATTAGGGAATTTTGTGGAATTTTTAAATAAAAGTAAATTAAATAATTAATTAAGTAATTAAATAAATACATAGAAAACATTTACAAATCCAAACAATTTGGGGCTGCCGAAATTATGGACAAACAAATGAAGATAAGATCACATTTTTAATATCTTGCAAGTTGCATAATAAAATATAATATAATTTAATTAAAGTAAAAAGTATGAATAGTAATATTTAAATTAGGAAACGGATCCTATCTAGAGATCTAGGAATAGGAATCCCAAGGTCAAGGTAAAATATTGATCAGTGAGTTTTTACCTTTAAGTGACCTCTTCCGGAAGTTAATTCCGAGGCCGTTTGTGCATTTTCCTAATAAAACAAAATAGGGAAAAATGCATATAAGCATATTTTTGGAAAAGAGGAAAATAAATTCTAACTCAATATTTAGGAATGGGTTTGAATTTATTTTGACATATTTGGAATCAGTGAATTTTTCTGAAGAAGTTGGTGTTTTCAGAAATGCATTCTGAAACCGAACGCGTTTGACACGTTTTCGAGAAAACTTCAATCTGGACAGTTGGAGCCCTATATGGGATCAAAATTTAGGTTAACTTGGACATTTCTAGTAAGAGAGAATATGTCTTCAAAGTTGTAAATCCAGAATTTTGAGATTTCTCCGAAATCACGCGAATCGGGTACCGATCGGGGAAATCAGCCAGACCAGGCATAAAGTGGCAATTATCACTATTCTTGGACCACTCCTAGGCTGCCACACAGCCCTTGTGCATGTCGACCAGCCCCTCCATGGCCAAGGATTTTCCACCATTTTGTGTTGAATTTTCCATGGTTATAATCAAAAGGGAAAATTACAACTTTGGGCACAAAGTAGTTTGTGAAATTGCACAACTTGCCCAATCTTTTCCTATATAAAGGCATGAGGGGGTCTTGAAATTTCACACCATTTTCTTGCCCTTTGGCCGAAAATTAGAGAGAGGAAGAAGTAGAGAGAGAAGCTCTGGGGAAGTTCTCCAAGTCTTCAACGGTAAGTCTTTCGGTCTTTGGTTTTTAGTCTTTAGTTCAATAGTTAGTAATGCTAGAGTAGTCTTTATTTTTATGTTTTGATATTAGAAGGGAGGGCTATTTTAGTCATTATTTTCGAGAATCATAATTGCGTCGAAGTTCTTATATGGTACGGATAATTTCATAAGCCATGGGTGGAACTCTGTTCCGGGCCATGCACATGACTAAGGTAATAAACTTAGATAATCACTTACGCCTTTACGGTTATATTAAGTATAATACCGTCATGTTTTCCTAGCGCTACGGACACGACAAGACATCGTGGCACACAATTAAAGTGCAGACAGATAACTTTGCTTATAGGGCGCTTGTTATTTAATGATCATATATATCATTCTTGTATTCATAGAAATATCTCGTTGAACATAAAGTGTTATATAAGCATAAGGTTAACTGCTACCCGAGATCCGATGAACGTTGGATCTCAGCTCTTACTATAGCAACACATCAAGGTCTGGAGAGAGAGACCAAGGACGGAGGATAAGAGTAAGCAGAGCGGACATCACACATGAAGTTGAAGACCGCATGGAGACCTTATTGTTATAATCAGTTACTCAATGTTTTTATTCCGCCGATGCTCTACTCTGATGTTTTAAAAAAAAAAATTTGCTCTGAAATTGGGATGTTACACATTTTCATACACACCGGAAAATGGCTTCCCACCATTTTTGGTGGGAAGCCATTTTCATTTAAATGTGGGAAAATTGACTGGCGGCGGGAAAATATTTTCGTGGGAAAATTTGAACCAAACGCGCGCCGTCACTAGAAAATGTCAATTTTCCTTTTCCCTCTCCTAATTTTCTTTTATCCAAACGGGCCCTGAAGGTTGATGCAATTCAAATTGCGCCAAGTTGTGTTCTGCCTTCAATTTACCATTTTAATTAATCCTATAGGGGCATTACGATCATTTAACAAAATTTTAAAATCCCTAATTATCATATTGGTTTAATTAGGAATTTGTTAAAAGTGTATGCATGAATTTGGATTGTGGTATTTAATCGGATTTAAATAAGATTTTCCCTAAAAATAATTATACGGAGTTACTTATATACTCGTAAGATTTGTTGTAAAGTTGTAAAGATGTAATAATGAGATTATCCATATATGACATAAATTTAAGGAGTTTTAAATAATTTAGTCATTAAAAGTTTAAAACTAATATGATGATTTATTTCCTATTTCTCTAATTTCTTGGATCCTTCCGGAGCCGCATTAATTAGTTTTTTTATTTATTTAAAAAATGTTTTCCTTTGAAAATTAACATCCTATAAGTTCTAACCCTTTGTCTTTTAGCGTTTGTGATGCATGTGAGACTAGCTAACCTAACGGATGGTCACATGGAGCTACATCTTTAGGGTTAGAAAAATAAGTACAAGTTGTCTTCTTGACTTTTGTTTTTTTTTTGGCCCATTCCCATTTAAATTCACATGTAACACATTTTAGGACTAATCGATTATTTAAATTATTTATAGGGTTAAGATGCACCGTGCAGATTGGCCAACAAAGTATTACGCTAGGAGCACCGAGTACATAATATTCTGAAGGGAGTAAAAATACAAATAAACAATTGAAAGGAAGCAAAACTATACCAATGAAGAATTTAAAACTTGTGAAAGTAACAAAATCCTCGTTTTGGCCTATTCGCCGATGTTTTAAATTCTTTATTAGTATTTTGCTCCCTTTCAATTGTTCATTAGTATTTTTGCTCCCTTCAAAACAATTCTATGCACGGTGTTCTTAGCGTAATGCTTCGTTAGTCAATTTGCACCTTAACTACTATAGGGGCTATTGCCTAATATTTATATGGCCCTATTAATAAGATATGGATAAGTTTTTTTAAATCCTATTGGGGTAAGAAAGTTGTTCAATCTTCATACAACTAATAAAGTTTAAGGGTTTTTTTTTTATATAAAAAAAAATTATGGAGAAACATATTAGAAATTACTTACAAATAGGATTAGAGGATATAATATGGTTTTAATATTTACATAGTAATCATCATTTAAATTTAAACAATGGACAATTGATCAATGCTCATAATCTCCAATACTCGCATATTTGAATTCCAAATCCTAGAAACCACTAATTGAGTAATAATCAGGAAAAATCATTATGAGATCCGAAGAAAAAAAATGTTATCACCAAAAAAATCCATTATACGTAAAGGAATAATTAATCTACTTGTCCTTATAGTTTCAACCAATTTTTAATTAAGTCCTTATAGTTTTTTTTTTCTTTTTTATCAGGTCCTTATTGTTTCACCGGATTTTTAATCAGGTCCTTGTACATTTTTTTGTATTTCAATTTATTAATTTAATTGAAAGTTAAATAAATGAATAATATTAAAACATAACTTATGAATAATAAATTTAAATTAATAATTATATATTTAAAGACCTAGAGATTAATTATCCCATAAGTAAATGACATATAATGACAAAGCAGAAAATAATAACATGTAACTATGTAACAAACTCTTATTCAATGTCCCTTGTAATTAAAGCTTGTCTCAACCGCTAGATAGAGCCCTATGTGTGTATGAATCTTGTAACTTTGGAATCCAGCTTGTCAACTTTCTCATAACTTTGGAATCCAGCTTGTCAACTTTCAATTGAGTATATACACATATAATACATCCCTTTCAGAAACCAATTAATAATAATAATGGCATGCACATATATACTAATCATGCTCTGTCCACTTCCCACTGAAAACCAATACTATTATGAATTATCTACTAAGTGATGGTTGAGTGAAAACAGTTCAATAAATCTTTTAAGACTACAAGTTCCTACTTTATTAAAAAAGTCACATCAAGAATGCTATATTTCATTTAAAAATCAACCATTCTTGATTCTAGATTATAAGTCTTATCTCATTAAGTGGGATAACTCGGGTTGGCTACACAAATAGCATAATGTCATTATACACTCCATTAATAACTAAGTGCCTGTTTAGATTAGCGGTAGAAACTGTTTTTCCAACACGATTTATAGTATACGTGGTAAGTTTGTAAGAGGAGTTATGTCTCGATTTGGGTGAATATGATTTTCCGACGCTAATTCAAATAAGCCATAAATCTCTAAATAAATTATTAGCTAAAAAATCTTACTCAATAGCTTCATTAATTGTTTTTGGGTAATAGAATGCTCTACCATTTTTTAAAGGATTCAATAATTTACTGAGTTTAATCAATAAAAAAGTATTAGATAGTTGTACATTATAAAAATAATATTATCTGCAACTCCACCACCTGAATTATTCCAAACGTACGTACATAAACAATAATCATAAAATGATATTAATTAATTTAATAACGCAATAAGAGGGATCCAGATTTTCTGGGGAAACTATAATTGGGTCGAGCTAGTTGGCGATGCACTTGATGATGATTTTTAAACTAAAGAAATTAGTGCAGAGACTGATCAAATGATTACAGGTTGTAGTTTAGCACTTCATATAGTTAGGTGATTGATTTAGATCTCTTCCTTGAGCACATCACAGATCACACACTTAATTAATTTTATTATTATTGAATATTATTTTAATCCACTGTTCTTGATTCTGATCATGTTAATTAATTAAATAGTTTGGATGCTTCCGAGCTTGATAATGACTTTGACTCATAATTAATGCCACTAATTGTTATAAAATATATATGCCATGAACTAACTCGAATTTGAACAGTATCCTAAGAATGAAATCGCAATTTTGTATTATTTATTCAATATATAAAGCTAATAAAGGAGATTATAATTACGTTTGAAATCTGTTCTTTAATGTAATTTATTCGATATATAAAGCTAATAAAGAAGATTTTACTTAAGTTTGGAATCTGTTCTTTGATGCTGGTGCGCATTAGTGATTAATCTATGTGATGAAAAATACGATTAAGAAAAGAAACTCACTCTCAATGATACGGATTAGATAGTGAAAGGAATAAGTGTGAAATTGTAGCACATCTATGTAGAATATATTTATACCTAAATTTTAAATAAATAATTCAGAAATGACTTTTAATTGGCAATACAATTTAGATAGGGAAAATCACACCAATGTCCCAACTAAGGATATTAATATTAGAAAAGTTTCATTACTTATCAATAACAAGTGAAATTGTGTTGGAATCTTTTGTGCAATAGGAAAACTCTTTGGGTTAAGGTGCTCCGTAATAAGTACAAGGGTGGAGAATGGTTCAAACCTAAAATCCAGAAGAAGGAAGGGGTGTCTTTCACGCGGAGAGGGATATGTGCTATTTGGAATAAGTTTCAAATGGGTGATGGAGTTAAAATTGGAAATGGTGAATCAACATCCTTTTGGTTTGACAATTGGTCTGAAATCAATAGATCCCTTATTGATCTTATTCCTGGTTATGAAGCTTTCACGGATAGGAATGATAAAGTTGTTGATTATGTTGACCGTTGGGGAAGTGGGATTGAAACAAGTTGATCAGGTGGTTCCAGCTACAAGTTGTTGATCGAATCATGTGTGCACACCCTCCCTGGGAGGAGAGAAGGGAGGATAAATACAATTGGAAACCTTCATCTGATGGTTGTTTTTATGTCTGTCAAGTCTGCATACCATTTTCTTTTTGCAGGTACACATCGAGACGAAGATTCTGTTTGGAAGATGTTGTTGAGATGGGTTGTCTCAGAGAAGATTAAGTCTTTTATGTGGACCTTTGCACATGGAGAGTTCATACGTCATGCTTGAGAGTTCAAAGAGGCATTGAGGATCCAGCAATATGCCCATTTGGATGTAACCAGGAGGAGGACTTGATGCACTTAATGAGGGATTGTAGCAACGTGAAGGAAAGATGGATCTCAGTAGTTACCTCAACCTTATGGGAGAAGTTCACATCACTCCAAGGCACAGAGTGGCTGCAATGGAATCTCAAACATGAAACGGGAAGGGATTTCACAAATAAAATTTCATGGGCTACACTGTTCGGTTGTAACTGATGGGACATTTGGGTGGATCATTGCAAGAAATTATTTGGCGAGGACGTCACCAAAGATAGTACAAACACACATGCTAGCCTTTTCAAGGCAAGCTGGGATAAGGATTTAATAACAAAATATCAATTTCACTTTAACCAGAACATTGCAGGATAGGTCAGCCGATCGAGAACTTCAACAAGGATTTATCACTCTTGAGGTGGATGCTTCAGTTCTGGAGTCAGGGAGAAGCGATTGTGGAGGTACTCTTAGTGGAGACGATAGATATGCGGATTCAAGTGTAAACTCACGACAGTTCTCTCAACAATAGCAGAAATCATTGCGGTCATCCAAGGTCTTTAGATATGTTGGAATAAATTATACAAAAATGTTGTTGTACTATTAGATTGTGTTGAAGTTGTCAATGCTTTGACTAGGGGTTGTGATTATTCTCACCCCTTTAGGGAAATTATAGTTGATGCTAGGTTGTGGTTATAAAAAAACTGGTAAGTTTTACTTAGTCATATTCATAGGGAACAAAATAGTTTAGTAGATCACTTGGTTAAGTTAGCTCATAATATCGTAGGAAACTTTTGTCTCCTTGACCACCCACCACCTTCGTTCTAAGCGGCGGTAGTTGGTGAAAAATAGTAGTTTGTAGTTTTTTCATGTTATAGATGCTCTTTTGAGTTATTAATGAAGTACAGTTTTCGTTCAAAAACATTTAAAAAAAAAGAAAAAAAAAGAGAGAGAGCTGAGAAACCATTTACAAGTGGAAAAGCAACCATTAACAATTTATGAGACTTTTGTTATAGTACCTTCTTTTTTTTAATTGGGACCTTGGGGTGATTTTCCCATTTAGATATCATAATTCATATATATATATATATATATATAAGATTCTCTAGCTAGTTAGTTGTTTTACTGATTAAATGTACCGTCTGGTGCATTCAATATTTCAATGAAATTTTAGACTACTTTCAATCTTTACTATAAGATATCATTTGTAATGCAATTTCACTATAAAAGGAGATCTTATATTAAGAACTAGAAGTAGTATAAATAATTTCTTAATTGAGGCATTATAATCCAAATAACGCTAAACAACTCCTTTAATTTAAAACTTTCTTAACCATGACATTGTCAACTAGAACCCTGTAGAGGTATAATTAATGTGTAAGTTTTGAAAAAAAAAACAAATATATTAATAATTGATTAAAATTAAAAGTATCTCTTATACTTTAAACTTTGCTCATGTATAAAAATTTGAGCATGTATAGTTTACTGATAAAATACATCTAAAGTAAACCGTTATTCTTTTAATTTCAGCTTGGTAGGTTAACTTTATAAATTAAAGGAGTAAATATCCTTTTTGGTCCCTGGAAAAAAGTACGGACCCCTTTTTGATCCCTAACTAAAAATAACTCATCCCGTCATCCCTGAGAAATCAAAAAGCATCCCACGTTAGTTCTTCCGTCAGTTAGCTCCTAACGGCATCACTAACGTTGCTGATGTCTAACGTGAGTTGGTCCAGTCACATGCCACGGAGGAAGGCCAAAACGACGTCGTCCCCACCTGTTACCATCTTCCCTCCATATTGGTTTTCCTTTGCTAAAGTTGGGAGAAAACCTCGTTAGGTTTAGGTTTGTGAATTTTGCTTTCTGTGTGGAAAGTATTCGCCCTCCATTGTCTTGCCTCAGTATTTCCAGGCTTATATAGGGTTTAGGTCCTTTTGAAATCAGCAACGTAAACCTTGCTTGAGAAGATGAATGTTTATTCTGGGATGGGTGGCTCAAGTGGAACCAGAAGTCAAAGAAGGACAACTGCTCCAAGGTGCAAATGTGGGAGGCCAAGTGCTGTGTATACCTCCAAAACTCAGAGAAACACAAACAGAGCATTCTTCAGATGCCACAATTTCAAGGTCTTTATGTTTACTTCACGCATTGTATATTTTCCAGGTAGGTCACTCATGTGGATAACTTGTATGAATGTTTTAATGAGATTGTTTTTATTCAGTTGTAGGAGAAGTTTCCGTATTGTGATTTTTTCAAATGGGTTGATGATTCTGGTAATGATTCAATGGATCTGGAAGATTGGAGAATGAATAAGCTTGAGCTGAATAATGCTGAGGTGGAATTCAAGTTGAACTATATGGAGATGAAGTTGAATGATGAATTGCAAGTTAAGTTGAATGAGCATGAAATGAAGATTAGGGAGCAGCAAACATAGATGATTGAGCTATCAATGAAGATGGTTGCAGAGTTTGATAGGGTGGAGAAGGAAATCAGGCTCCTAGGTAGGTGTGCTAGGGTGTTTGTTGTCACTATTGTAGTTGTGGGAGCCATTTGTATTTATGTTGGGGGTAGGCTAGAATGAGAAAGAAGTGTAGCTACTGATATGTGGAGTTTTTCCAGGATTGGTAATGTGTGGTGATCAAGTGAAAAAAATCCTTGATGTATGTACTCATTTTGATGAACGATAAGTAATAGTAGCTTTATTTTAGTTAGTATAATAGCAATCCAAGGACAAAAATTGAAAAGAGAATCTGCATATTACATTTGGGATGAACCTCATTTGTGGAAAATGTGTAGTAGTGATCAAATTATAAAGAAAATGTGTGCATGATGATGATTTTGCTTCTGGTTTGGAATTTCTCAATTCCTCACTCATTTTGCTGCATACTTTGCTAAGATGTTAGCTGGCTGGACACTTGCACACAAGTGTGGTTGCATAAAGAGTTAGCAAGTACCATGTGTTTATTCCATATGCATGTCTTGATTCTATGTCTTAAATGTAACTTTAGACTGCATAATGCATGACATGGTGGAAATGAGAGGGGCATTCATTTCATCATCATTTTATCCCAAACATTAACCAAGATGCAAAAAAAGAAAGCTGAAATAGAAAGAGGCAGCAGTGTGCAGAAAAAGGAAAAAAAAGAAGCTGTCATGGTCAAATTGGAAAATCCAAATCAGCATGTCATGCACATCAACCTGATGATGAAATCCAAATCTGATTCAGTTCAAAGCATTCATATTAACCAACACAATTGCATAAACCTGATTAAATGAAAGAAGAAATCATTTGCTTTCAGGGACCTGTAACTACTATTATTTCATAGTGTATACAATAATACTGGAATACTGGTCTAAACTGTTAGCTCCAAATGTTTTGATGACAACAACTTAAAACTGTTTCTAAGGTTTCTTGAATCAAAATAAAACTTGTTAAGTATTTCAGTTATCATTCTCGAGTATGGATTGATGATTCTCGAGAATGGCATTTCAAAATTTTATACATCAGTGTTCAACGGGTTCTGATTCTCGAGAATGGTCTTGTGGTTCTCGAGAATTAGCCTAGGATTCTCAAGAATAGGATAGGATTCTCGAGTATTAGCTGAAGCATCATTTGTCAAAATTCAACGTACAGCTTCTGATTCTCGAGAATGGTCTTATAATTCTCAAGAATTGGCCTATGATTCGCGAGAATGGTATTGCATTCTCAAGTATTAGCAAAATATCGCATATCAGATTTAAATGATTCATGATTCTCGAGAATTGGATTCTGATTCTCGAGAATGGACTCATGATTCTCGAGAATGGACTCATGATTATCGAGAACTAGCTTGTGATTCTCGAGAATAGGTTTGCCTTACAGTTTCGTCAAGTATCAGTTTTAAACAGCTTGTGATTCTCGAGAATGGATTTAGGATTCTCAAGAATTAACTTTTGATTCTCGAGAATAGCATTAGAATTCTCGAGTATGCTTTTGTCTGTTCAGTTTCGATTTTCATCTTCCGCCGATTCTCGAGAATGGCCAACTGATTCTCGAGAATGCCTTTAGCCAAATCATTTTTCACTTCTCTGGAAACACCGATTCTTGAGAACTGGCTTATGATTCTCGAGAATGCCATGACTGATCACTTTGTATGGCTTCTGGAAAACGATTGATTCTCGAGTATGCACATATGATTCTCGAGTATGCACATATTATTCTCTAGAATGCCCTTCTACGAAAACTTCAGAACGCCTCATTCTCGAGAATTAGAACATGATTCTCGAGAATCATCGGGATATCCTTTCTGGATTCACTTTCCTACTGTCAATTCTCGGGAATTCCAAAGCAATTCTCGAGAATGCACTTCCAGGTTTTTAAGTTGTTATCTCACGAATGTTTAATCACTTTTGTTAATCATTGGGTCACCTTCCAATTGTTGTTAAACATCTTCAAACTCATTTATATCATATCTAACTAAGCATGACATTGCATAATGTGAAGTAAGAAACAGAAAAGTAAACATCATATGACAGCATCCATCTGTATTACAAGATATAATGTCAACATAACATGGCCAATATAACTGCTGGCTGAATAACAAAAAAAAAAAAGAGCATTCTGGCCTAATTACAGAAACCCAAAAAAAAGGTCATAACTATCCTAATTACAATTTCTAAACATGGCCAGTAACAAAGAGCATCCAAAAAAAAGGTCATAACTGCCCTAATTACAATTTCTAAACATGGCCTGTAACAAAGAGCATCCAAAAAATGCCTGAAATACAACCAAAAAATTCCCCTGAATACAACCAAAAAATGCTCTCCTGCTTCACTCTAGTTAATTTTCCTGGAGCTGGCCTTGGTGCCCTAAATCCAGGTGTAGACATAAACCTGGTTCTTGTTCCACTGCTGGCTGCACGCATTGTTTCATTAGACGGGAGGTGAGATGATTCAGTTGGTATGGAGGGTTGTGGACTGATGCCTCTCGCTGGTTGGGAGTTTACTTCTGGAGCAGGGCCTCCTTGGCTGAGTGGTACCTCTCCCTGTATGTTTGTCTCAATACTTATGCTCATTAGTGCAGATTTTTGTTTGTATTTTTGAGGAGCAGCAGGTCCCTTACATGTCTTACCATAATGGCCCAACTGACCACATTTGGGACACTTCACTGCATGTGTCCTCTTCACCTTGGTTGTGCTTTTTTCCTGGTCTTCAGTTGGGTCCTTTCTCCTGTGTTTTTTGGGTCTGCCTGCTGGTCTTTTCAGTTGTGGAGGTAATGGTTTGGGTTCATCCGAGGAAGGCCAATAATCATGGGAATTAACCGGATTCAGAGTGTGTTCATATGTTGCATGCAAGGCATCCATGGTAGGCCACTGGTGTACATAGTTCTCTGCTGGCTCATTCTTATGAGCAATTGCAGCAATGACATGCTCACAAGGCAGACCAGTTAGCTGCCAAAAATTGCATGCACAAGTGTGTACTGTTAAGTTCATCCCAACCTTTTCACCCCTACCACTCACTTCATACATATCCTGGACCAAATTCCTAGTCCAGGTAGGAGTCTAGACATTGCTGCCTATTTTTAGCTTGTCCAACCTTTTCTGTTGTGCTGGTACTATCTTCCCCGTCACTGTTCCTAAAACCCGCTTGTGGGCTGCCATTCTTCTCATTATATAGGATCTCAATTCCTCACACATAGACAAAATGGGTTTCCACCTGTAATTACGAATCTTGGAATTCCACACCTCACACACATTGTTGGTGATGTTGTCACACTTAGGCCAATGGCTATAATATGCCTTAACCCAGCATGAAGCATCAATGTTATCCAAGTATTTCCAGGCTACTTCATTCAAAGCTTTCAGCTTCTGCATACTTTTCTCAAATCTTGGGATGGTTGTGCATCTTGCACACTCCCAAACAAGTCCAGTAAGTTGCTTGTCCCTTCATTGCTTCATGAAGTTTTTCCATACATGCTGCACACAGAACCCATGATGTGCTCGAGGCATTACCTTCTTCAATGCAGGAACCAAACCCTGCATGTATCAAAACAAACAAACAATATTGTATCAATGTTATCCCTAAATGGATAAAAAAAACATTCTGCAATATGCATATACCTTCTGTTGATCCGAAATAAAATTCCAACCATACACTGCATGGTCCCCCAAGTCTTCCCTCCAGTAGGGTCAAAAACCATTTCCAATTGTCTTTTATTTCACTATCAACCACAGTAAAGGCAATTACATAGAAGTGCTTGTTTGCATCTTCCCCAACTGCACTCAATAACTGCCCTCCATAATATCCCTTCAAGAAACAGTCATCCAATCCAATGAATGGCTTGCACCCAGCCTTGAATCCCTTTTTGCAGGCATCAAGACATATGTACATTCTGTTGAATACATATGTCATCCAATCCCATGATCATCCTCTGCAGGAGATATGATGTTAGGCACTGCAATACAATGGTCAAAGTAAATATGGATCCTATTGCCATTAGCCAAGGCAGCTGCACACATGGCATTGATGTCGGAATCTAAACAAAGAGGTTGTAACCCATGCTCCAGATCAGGCTCATCAGGCTTGAGCCATATCATCCTGTCACATTTTTCATATCCATAACCCTTGAAAATTGTCTCAAGGTCCTTCAAGTTAACAAAGTCTGCGTCCAGCTCAGTCAACTCATCAACTCTGCCATTTATATACTCCAAGACCCCATCATCATTCCTCACTAACAATCCCCCAAAGTGATACACAATGACTACACCCATCCATCTGTAAAACCCAAATAATAGCAATCCTGTTAATCCAAATGCATAATGCAAACCAACACACCATAATACCAGATGTTTACGAGAAAAAATAATGGAAACCAGTCAATCCTAAGAAAGGGGGCACCAAACAGGGCCCACCGACACTAAGAAGCACTTTTCAATTTTTTTAAACCCTAATCTTTACGAGGGACCACCTTTGGCATAAAAAAGTCGACCACTACACTGCCATTGTACATGGGACCACAGAATCAAAAATTTGTTTGGATTATACACTACCGGTAAGAATATTTACCTTCAACGGATGCTATGCCGGTCTTCTCTTTTGTTTCTGAACACACTCTTGCCAAAACTCCAATAGTAATCACACTCACCGCGCAGAAACCAAACGGAATATGCAGAACGGCTCAGACCTACACAGTTGTTTTCCTTGACGTTCGAAATTCACCGACAAAATGGAGGGAGATAATGGAGGGAGAAGGTTGTGTTGTTCTCATTTCACCACACAAGCAAAAACGACGTCTCTTTGTCCCAACCACGTGGGTTGCTGAGGAGTGAAGATGTGACAGGTGGGGACGACGTCGTTTTGGCCTTCCTCTGTGGCATGTGACTGGACCAACTCACGTTACACATCAGCAACGTTAGTGAAGTTGTTAGGAGCTAACTGATGGAAGGACTAATGTGGGATGTTTTTTGATTTCCCAGGGATGACGGGACGAGTTATTTTTAGTTAGGGATCAAAAAGGGGTCTGTATCTTTTTCCAGGAACCAAAAAAAGTATTTACTCTAAATTAAAGTGTCTCTCTAAACATATGGAAAATCCAGCCCGCTAGTTCAAAACCGGTCAAACCAATAAAACAGTTCTATGCCTGGTCTGTTAAGTGCGTGTTAGATGGATTCACCAAGCTGTATTTAGTTTTTCTTCCTAAACTTGAAAAGACATGATTGAGTTAAAAAGAAAGAAAGAAAAATAGGTGCTCGTTATATTAGTGTTTTAGTGTAGTTTATACATGAATATTCTATTTATTTGTGAATTAATGCCTTTTTATATTTAAATATTACACTCATTCAAAGTTATATATAAAACATTTTAATATATTTTCATTAAATATATTATTACTTTGAGTTGAACTTGATTTGAACTACTAACCCTTAAATCATTTTCTCAACCAGTTCATTTGCATGGTATTTAGTACCTTGCTTTAATTTTAACAATGTTATTGTTCCAAGTTTTCCAACCAGACATGGTTTCCAATTGCACATGAATTGAGTTTGAGGGGACAAAATGTTGATGCAAAATTTCCCATATCCTCTCTACAATACATAAAAATTTACAAAATTAGAGAAAAAGGAAACAATTAAAAAGAGATTCCTTCTTTATGGGCTGTTTACAGATATTTTATATATTATAATATTGATTTCCACGTAGATCCAATTATTACAAAGCCATCATAAGCTTCTGGAGTTGTGATTATTATTCGTATTAATTAGAAAAACCTCCTATCCTTTTAATGAATTTTTTTAAAAAAAAAAATCATAAAAATAGGTATGCCATTTTACATTTGAATAATGAGCTTCATATCTTCATTTGAGATATGTTTGATGAAACTCAATATCAATCAAGTCCTCAAGCTAAAATCTACTTTATTACTTAAAAGCACGTAGAGACAGAGATTGGTCAACACTGTTTATGATGCTCTTGTTTGTTGTAACACCGTCCATGATACTCCTTTTTTGTTGCAACTAGCTTTTGGATGTTGATAGCTAACATCGTTTAATATACTCCTCTTTTGTTGTTTGGTGCTTTCGTATGCCATTAAAATAATTAAAATAATAATATGAATATATAACCTTCTAATTACACTACTATAAAAAACACTTTTAACGTCTGTTTTTATACCCTTTCTACGTCCATTTTTAGGGGGATGCACTATACAAGCGATATAGTAAAGTTTGGGAACAATGTCCATTAAAAAAGGGACGATGTGAGGCTTTTTTCTTAAAAAGAGAAAGAAAAAACCCAATACAGACGGCGTCAACTCATGGCGATGAGATTAGAGTCATTTCCTTTGTACTCGTCGGCAAGCTCTTCCACACCTAACCCTTGGGTTTGGAAATGAAGAGGAAGAGCTTTGGAAATGTCCCAAGCATCCATCCAAACGATGCCGTACCAAAATTTTCCCCACCTACCTTCATGATCGTCTCGCCACTCTTTGCCCTCACTGTGCCACTGTCTGCCCCTGTTCTTGTTCCCTCGTTACCACCTCTTCTTCTCCCTCCTCCTTCTACACTTCTTCTTCTATTTCTTGAATCTCCCTCACAGGCGACGCCGTCGGAGGATTGAAATGATCGAGGTCTGTCACCATTCCGTTTCTCCAATTGAGGTCAAGGTTCAACGCTGGCGATAGAGAGTTGGATTGTGACGGCGCCACTGAGAAGGATTTTCCCAGTCTTACCACAAGCTGGTCGATGCGATGGTTTTGGTTGATGTTCAAGCCACTGAAGAGCAACTGGAGCAGAGTGCAAGAGCAGAATTGTAGATCTACCATTTGCGAGATTGACCAAGTGAAGAAATTAGAGGAGCGAAGAAGAGAAAGGGAAGGTTTAATCGAACATGTAGATCAAACCCTACATGGACGGCGACGGAGAGTTGGCTCGTGATAGTGCCACTGCGAAGGATTTTCCCGGTCTTACCAGAAGCTGGTCGACGCGATGGTTTTGGTCAATGTTCAAGCCACATAAGAGCAACTGGAGCAGAGTGCAAGAGCATAATTGTGGATCTACGATTTGGTGCTTTGGTTTATGGTGGAGCTAGCTTTAATTGGAACTGACATTCCAAAGACTTTAGGCATCCCAATTTTGAATTGGGGACGCATAAAGACAATTTTTGGCATTCCAATTCTAAAAGGGATGCCAAAAGTGTATTTTGAAGCCAAAATCTCTACCTTTGGCATCCCTTTTGAAAATTGGGACGCCAAAAGTATACTTTTAGGTCTGTTTTTATTAAAAGGACGCCCAATATCTTAAAAGGATACCAAGTGGCTCTTAAGCTTTGGACTTATGCCTCAGGTCCAAAGTTCGAGCCACTGGGAAGGCGCTCTTGGGATTTAATTTCCCAATGGATAAAACCCCTAGAGGAGGGGACAGTACCTGCCCCAGTGGGGGTCGGACACCACGCATGCAGGGGGTTAGGCCCTGGGGACGGCAGTCGCAGACTGGGTCCTTCACGGTGGTGGTTCGTTACAACTTGTCCCATGACACTCTTGTAGCCTATTTTTTTCCTAAAAACCAAGCAAAATGCCATTTAATTAAGGGTAAAGGATTTCTCCAGTCACTGGAGATAGATTTATCTCCAGTGACCCCAAAACTACGTCGTTTTGGATTAATGAATGGTGTTTATGTAATTTTGTTTATTTTTTAATCATATAAATTTTACTGAAACACCCTTCATTAATTCATCTAAAATTACTAACACACCCTTCATTAATTCAAAACGACGTAGTTTTGAGGTCACTGGAGATAACTCTATCTCGAGTGACTGGAGAAATACTTTTCCCTTTAATTAATAATGCTTATGAAATAACATTTTGTTGGGAATCGTACACGTAGCAGAATGATTCTCATTCATTAAAATTTTACGAATCTCATAAAGAAGATCTATCAACGACGTTTAGATCAATGTTTGTTAGAAAAACTGTACCTATTCAAATTGGTATGCGTGTCTTGAGAACTCGTGGGCTAACACCTTCTTGCTCAATCAATCTCTAAGAGCCGGCTCTACGAATCCACTCTCTCTACCGGTATCCACACCGAACAGCTCTCCAACACGTACGACAGTATGCTAGTGCCTTCTTACTTTGTGTCTCACGTTTTTCTCTCTAGGATTTCTTTCGCGGCTTGTTGGTTCGTTTTTTTAATACGACTAGATCAATATCTTTTATAGAGTTTCTAAAACCCTAATCAGGCCGTATTAAAATATTCAATATTAGTCTAAATTAATCTTGAAATTCGAACTTGGATATTAATTAAATCTGTCCAACAGATCTAATCTAATCTATTCAATTAATCCAAATCTAGTTATTACTGCCCAGGTTGCTATGACTTTCGTCGGAGTATATTAATGGGACTCCAGCCGAAACCGATCTCTGATGACCCGGTTTAGTTTTCCATTAGGTCTTCTGGGCAACTTGGGGGTGTTGCTTCTACCTGTGACTGAGCCGGAGGAAATCAAACTCGAGCTCGAAGTGGCAGCCGCTCCTCCACTGCTGCTAGCATTACCTGCGTCGTGGATATTCAATGGTGAAATGAAAGAACCCAAATCTAGTTCTTTGAAATCGGGCTTGTTCTCTTCACAAGTCTGCTAACCACTACATCAAATAGCTAATTTAAGTTTTTAAGTTAAAAAATTTATATAATCATCAAACAACTTTTAAAAAAGCTTTTTTTTTTTTTTTAACTTTAACTTAAAAGTAGCTTTTAGCTTAAAAAGAAAAAAGAAGCCGGATCCAAACAAATTTGGTGTCCTTGCTACTAAATATACCCTCTTATCTCAATCTATTGTGGACATGGAAAGATTATTGTATTTCACTTCAAGCAGCCCCCGCCTGAACTAGCCAAACTCTTCTTTGACAAAGAGGATGTGCAATCCAAAAAGTTCTTGGCATATAATAGCATGTTCTGCTTCACATCCAAAGATTGACTACACAATTAATTAGAACGGAAAAGGACCTTACTCATTAAAACTCACATGTGATACCAAAACAACCGAGGAAACATGCAATAACAATTGTCAAGTTGCTGTTATGCATACTCAACAGTCAAAGTCTTGTAATTCACATCTCATTACCGATGTAATCTTTAGTCTCTAAAAAAAATACACCAAATACACCGAGTAGAGTCCACTGGCCCATGCATCGCACTGGGAAAATACCTCATTTGATATATTGTTGTATGGTTCATGATGGAAATGAAAACGGAATTTAAAATATGAGTAAAACTACGTTACCTTTGAAAAAATATGTATTTTTATATAACCAATTCATTTGACTAAATATTGATCGGTTAACTTGTGAATCACCTAACTCTACTCGTGAATGAATCCGGTGGTCAAAGATACTGCGTTATAATTAATGACGATAATGACATTAAGTTATTGATCTTTTAAATTTAGGGTTAGGTGTAAAAATAGACATGTGCTTTTCTCCGAGAAGCGCCCAGTAGCAAATGTTTTTTTCAGGTGCAAAAGTAACTATGTGGTTATAATTAAATTAGGTGCAAAAATAACGTTTGACCGTTAAGTTTGACTTTTGATCGTTAAATTTGACTTTTTTTGCTGATTGGACGATGACGTGGCATTTCAAATATTTTTCAGTATCCTTTTAGTACCGGTTAATACCTTAAATATTTTTTCAAGATCCTAAAATAATTTTTCAAAATTATGAAATATTTTTTTTTGTACCAATCAGTATCCTGAAAATACTTTTTAGTACCAGTCAGTACCCTGAAATATTTTTTTCAGTATCCTTTTAGTACCGATCAATACCTGAAATATTTTTTGGGAGAATTACACTCAGGTCCCAAGGAAGGAAAAAATTACAAAAAAGTCCCAAGAGAATTTTTGTTGTAAATACATACATTTCGTGTTGTAAATACATACAAATATTTACAACAGGAAAAATATATATTTACAACAGAAAAGTATATATTTACAACAACACGAAAAGTAATTTTCATTCCGTACAAATAATATCAAAAAGTCTCAAACCATTTACAACAGGAAAAGTATATATTTACAACAACATTTAAACACCTGACCATTTACAACAGAAAAAATATGTATTTACAACAAAAAAAGTATGTATTTACAACAACATTTAAAAAATTCTGTACAAATAATATCAAAAAAGTCCCAAACCATTTACAACAGAAAATGTATGTATTTACAACAAAAATTTCCTTGGGACTTCTGGGTAATTTTGTGATTTCAAGGGACTTTTTTGTAATTTTTTTTCCTTCCTTGGGACCTGAATGTAATTCTCCCATATTTTTTCAAGATCCTAAAATTATTTTTGCACCTTTGAAATGCCACGTCATCGTCCAATCAGCAAAAAAAGTCAAACCTAACGGTCAAAAGTCAAACTTAACGGTCAAACGCTATTTTTGCATCTAATTTGTAATCACATAGTTACTTTTGCACCTGAAAAAAGCATTTGCTACTGGGCGCTCCTCGGAAAAAAGCACATGTCTATTTTTGCACCTTAACCCTTAAATTTATGAGTAAATACCCTTTTTGGTTCCTGACAAAAAAACTGACTCTTATTCGTCCTTTTTATGGGATTAAAAATAATCTTTTGGAAATTTGTGAGGGATCAAAATGTCCACCAATCAACCCTTATTCATCCTTTTTATGGACTAAAAATGACCTTTTTTTGTCAGGGACCAAAATGAGGTCCGTGTTTTTTGTCAGAGACCAGAAAGAGTATTTACTCTAAATTTATTACATTAAAAGAGTGTTAGTCATCTCTTAATTTTGTCCTCTCAAAATATCTGTGATCTGTATATGCAAATCGATCTAGTTGACAACAGTCAACAAAGGAACAAAACTGCTGGGAAAAAAAAAAACAGCAAAGGAATAAAATGGTTTGTGTTGGGTGGAATATATTTAATTAACCTCTGAAACAATATTATCATTTAATGCACAATTCTTTGTTAAAAAATGAGTATTCTAAATTATTAAATTAATATATTTCATTGCATATTGTGGTCTTGGGAAGGTTTGAGAACCAATACATTTTAAAATTTCAAAGTAAATTAAATTTTTGATAGTAAAGATAAGTGATAATCAAGCAATTAAAAATTTGGTTTCAGCAGTTCAAGAAAAAAAAATTGGTTTGCCATAATTTGCAAAATAATATTTTAAAGGATTGAAGTACATCTAGTATCCTAAAATATTTTTCAAGTGTATACATCATCTCAAAGTATTTTGTGTTACATCAAGCACCATGAATTATTTTTACATGTGCGTCGATCACCCTAAAGCACTTTTTTTTTTTTTTTTTATAATTTTGCACTTAACCTACAATTTAGGTCATTCAGGTTGTTAAATCAGTTTGAAACCCCTCCTCTTCCATGCCCTTCCTTTTCCCTCCTTTTAACCATTAGATCAATATTTAAATGATGCAAATTTGATCTCTTATAAAATTATTATTAAAATGTTAAATTATAAAATAAAAATAATTAAGTAAACACAAATTGTTAAATTTTAACATGAATATTCAATACTGCAAGAAAGAAACTGAAAATAATATTTTGCATAAAACTAAATTTGAAACATTCAAATGTTGATCTTATAGGTAGAGAAGAAAAATGAGGAAAGAGGATGAGAAGAGGAGAGGAGGGCTTCCGATGTTGGATGCATTTAAAAAAAAATATATTTTTTAAGGTGTTGTGTGCACCAAAAAATAATTTATAGTGCTAATGCACATAAAATAAAATAAAAAATACTTTACTATGATGGAAATACTTAAAAAAATATTTCAGGATGTTAGATACATCAGAAAATATTTTAGATCCATAGATGCACATAAAAAATATTTCAAAGTAGTGATGCACACAATGATGGAACATACTTATGGTCAGTTGGGGCCTTGGCCCCAGCTGGCCCCGGCTGATCTTATAAAATTTGTTAGTATATATATATGTATTTATTATATGATATTTTATTTGGCCAATAATATGGCCCCAGCTAATTTTTTATCTTCTTTGTAAGGATAATGTTTGGTTCATTACTCATTAGGCTATAAGAGAAAAGTAAAATTCTTGTTTGAGATACCTACCGAAAAGGTTAATATCATCTTATATATTGTTTTGATTTATAATTATCGGTTATTTTTTTTTTTTCAAGGTTGTGTGATACTATTTAGTAAATACTCCCTCTGGTCTTTATTATAAGGCACCAACTAGCAATTCTCACAAGTCAATAAAAACAGTTAAAGTCATTAAATTTATCCTAAAATTTAAGTAATTTTCAATATTATCCCTATTAATTATATTAAACTCTAATATCATATTAATTATTACTCTCTCTTTTTTGCTAAAAAAAGAGTAATAATTAATTTTTATTAATTATTACTCTCACTCACTACCTTTTTAATTATGAGTATACATGAAAAAAAAAAATTAATGCTATTTGGAAACAAGTAAGTTCCTTTTAAAAAAGATCAAATACACCTGTTAGTTGGTACCAAGGACGGACCTATATGAGGGGCGAGGGGTGGCCCTCGGCCCCCCCCCCTAATTTTTATTTTTTTAATAAAAATATTAAACATTTTTTGAGCAATAACAATTGTATCCTTGAATAGCATACTTTCGGTTGATCACAATCTTGAAGATAAAGCTACGTCTCTACCGCAAAACAAATAAATAAATAAGTAGTAGTAGTAGTAGTAATATTTTTAAAAAAATAGGTACAAGTCATTTAATAGTGCCGATATTTGTAAACTTGTTAATAAATTTTATTATAGAGATTTCACAAAATAGGAAAAATTGCATTTGAAGATGGAGTTACAACATTTTGAGCTTGACATTCTTAAGCATCCATATTTCATTAATTTATCAACTACATCTGAATTATGTCAAGGATTAGCAAGAACTAGAAAATCCATCATTTACCCTCTTATTGATAGAGTGATTAGACTTGTACTCATTCTTCCAGTTTCTACAGCAACAACTGAAAGATTTGTGTCTGCTATGAAGATAATTAAGAACAAGCTTCAAAATAGAATGTAAAACCAATTTCCTGATGATTCTTTGATTACATACATTGAAAAAAAATTTGTTTTGAGTTTTAGTACAAATTCAATTATATATGAGTTTAACAATATGAAAACACGTAGAGTAAGAGTTAAATGAAGTAATCTTAATTTCTGTAAAAGTTTTTTTTTCCAATTTTTTGTATATTAGGTCTGTATCATATTTCAAGTAATTTTATTTATAATATAACATTTTTATTTTCTCCCCCCGTCAATAAAATTCTTGGGTCCGTCCCTAATTGGTACCTTATAATCAGAACTAATGGGAGTAGTTCAATACCTTATATGCATTAACCCTATTTTAAATATATTAATTTAAGCACTTTAATTATTTTTCGCCCTTGACTCATTGTGATTGATGGTGTCAACTCACCAGTAGACTCCGAATTTAGCCTTTTTTATACTTTACAAAATCATGAAACTTACTTTGAAAATCATACTGAGTTGTTGACTATAAATTTATGACTCGAGTTTATTATCCGATTTTATGTCTTTACCACGAGTTGGTTTAATCTCGTGATTAGTTTCGCAATCTTACTTATTATATTCTAATATTATTATATTCTATAAATGATTATATTTAAATCTTATTTTTTGAACAATATTTAAATCTTATTTGAATGAACATGATTCCTTGAAAACTCATTGTATACATTTGTAGAATAAAAGTAACGGATATTTAAAAGGCAATCAAATGAAATCACCAAGCATTAAATGATGTTTAAACAAATTCATTGCAATAAATAAAAACACTATTTTTCACTTCTGGTACACTGTAACTTCCAATCCTATCTCTTGTCTTAATTATAAAAATAAGTACAAATTACACTACAAACTTGATATTATAATTAAGACCGGAAGGAGTATTATTCAAATTCATTACAGCTCATGATTTTAAGCAAATATATGATGACGTAAACTTGTATAGTGATTTCGAATTATAAACCCGTAAGAGTTTACTTTTATCTTTTAATAGGTATTAATAATATAAATTAAATAATTAAATTACAAAAAAGGACAACTTGATTTAAATATATTTTAAATTTAAATAATTGAAATTAAATCTACCAACATTGATAATTCATCATATTCAACAAATACATTTTTATAAAATTCGCATAGAAAGCCACTAAGTATGATCAAATAAAAAAGTTAAAATGGGTATAAGAGTGAGTTAATACGATTTTGAAAACTAAATACGTAAAAAACGATAAACTTCATATGTAAACTTGCTGAGTTTAATCATTTTACAACAAGTATGAGTTTAACAGCGGTTCAACACGATTTTGTAAACTAGAAACGTAAAAAAATAAATTCAGAAAGTTAACTCGCGATTTTGATAATAATGCTCTAATGCCAATGAATGGATTTTGTAAAGATTTTTATTACTATACAATGAATTATTGATTGACGTGGGAAGCAGTCTCACCCTATAAAAAAAAAACACAAGATTGAATCTTAAAAAACTCATCCTTTGCACTTTAAACCTCAAAACAAACAAAAAACTCTAATCAAATATAAAATATTTTAATTTCTATACAAATATAAAAAATGTATAATTCAGACACGCTAATAGTATTTTGTATAGATTTCATCATATTAAATAATATATTACAAAATACTCAAACAATATTATGGTTATACTACTTTCAATATTTAATATAAGGTCTAGTTAATAAATTTTTAAAAATAAGTCAGCTAAATATGCTTGGGAAATTTATACTAAAGTCTCAAACAAAATAAAATAGGATATCAATATTCCTCAAAATAAAGTCCGCTTGATAAGGGATTGAAATATAATTTTTATTTTGACCAAAAAAAAAAGAAATATAATTTTTATATTTGGATTAGCTTTTAAAAAATACTTATATTTTTTCACTTTACGAAATAAATATCACTCTGGTCTTATTTATAAGTTCATTTTGATTAAATCTCACATACCAATAAGAGTTAGTTAACTCAATGATTATGAGGTGAATTTTCAACTTTTTCCTTATTTATGATTGAGTATCTCTCAACGGTTTCTTCTCTCTCTATCTTCATAGGTACAATCAATATAAATAAAATTGTCACAATTTAATTTATTATATAAGACTGAACTTATAAATAGAACCAATTTTTTTTTATCAAAATGAACTTATAAATATAACTAAAATAATACTCCCTCCGGTGTTAATGATAGAAACATTTTTGTAGTGTAAATTGTATTATAAAAGTGTTCCTATAATTAGTACCGGAAATAGTTCTAATTTGTGAAAGGAATTTGTCAGAAAAAAACTTGGGAAACCACGTTTTCTAAGTTACCAATCACTGCTATGGTACTCCACAATACAGTGGGTTATGGTACTCCCACAGTCATTCCCTCCACTCATTCCCTCCTCGTCCCTTTCAACACTCGATAGGTAAAAGTGCACGGTGCTCTCAGCCCGGTGCGAATGCCAGGCGACACTGAGCAAGTATTAAGGTGCAGGTCTCCACCAACCGACACGTGTACGACCCACCCCTTCCCTCCACGTCCTTTTCCTGCCCTCATCCAAAACCTCCAACTCCCGGTAACCAGTCACCCCTCCCTCCAATCCAACGAGTGGGCCCCACCCACGTCTTCCCATTTCTATATGTAAACCAAATTACCAAAAACGACTGTGCATAACGCGCCATCACCCTCCCCTCTCTCTTCCTCCCTCCCTCCTCTTCTCTTTCATTCCTTTCTCGGCCCTTTTATTTTGTCTATATATCTAACGCAGCGACCTCTCAAAACACTCCATTGCTCACGCTCTTGTCCTTCTCTTTCCTTTTGTTTCTCTCTCGTTTTGCTTTCTTGCTTCTGGGTCTCAACTTTTCTTTCTCTTTCTCGCGAAAAATTTTCAATTTTTCTTCAACATGACTGGTGTTCCCGAGGGTGGCTCTGAATCTGTAACCCTTGATCTGCTCAAGCATAAAATGTCAGAGTTTGCGAAGGAGAGAGATTGGGAACGTTTTCACAGCCCCCGGAACCTCCTTCTTGCTCTGGTATTCCTCTTCTTCTTTCTCAAACCCCACATAAAGATTGAAACTTTCTTTCTGGGTTTAGTTGCACCTTTGTTTTATGCGCTTTATTTATTTGTCTGACTGCTTTTTAAGAGTTACCCATTTTTAGTTTCTTGTGTTTCTGGCAGATTTCTGGTGAAACAAAGGGTGGGTACCTTGTTATTGTTGGTGGTGATATATTGTTTTGTTCTTGTTTTTCCACTTTGTTTCATTGGTGGCTGGTGATTTGTGATTGACCTGAACTTACTGTTTCTCATCTGATATGATTGAGATTGAGAGAGGTGCCAAGTGATTTTGAAGCTTTCTTATGTATGGCTCGTTGTAATGGTTATTTTATTTAGAGGCATGTGGACGTTTCCTCGCAAGTTGGCTCGTTTTAAATATATATATTTGAAATTTGATGAACAGTGTTTAGTACTTTCTTAATTCTCAAAGGTTTTTCCTTATTCCCCTTGGTCTGAAAATCGGAACTTGCCAAACCCATAGTCAAAATCAACTTTGCGAACAGATTCCTTTTTGTTCGTTATCACAAGTCACCCAAATCCTCTGTTCCCCAACTTTTTTCTTCCCTGTTTCACTTTTTTCTCCTCCATCATTTATTATGTTCTTCTTGCTGTGTGCTTTCTTCTTTTCTTGGCCCCAAAAAAAATTCTGAAAGCTTGGCCTCTCTCTCTCTCTCTCTCACCCTTTCTCTCTCTTTCAACAAAGATTTGCGTACTAAGAAAAGATTCTGGATTTGATTGACAGGTGGGTGAAGTGGGCGAACTTTCTGAGATATTCCAGTGGAAAGGCGAGGTTCCAAAGGGTCTACCAGATTGGAAAGAAGAAGAAAAGGTTCATCTTGGTGAAGAACTCTCTGATGTGTTGCTTTATCTTGTGAGGCTCTCTGATATGTGTGGTGTTGATCTTGGACAAGCTGCGCTCAGAAAAGTTCAACTCAATGCTCTCAAATATCCAGCCACCAAAGAAACCTCAAACACCCAGAACCAGAACACCAATAATGTCTCTGATAACAACAGTGCCTGATATATATATATATATATATAAATAATAATACTCCTGAGTGATCATCAGCCATCACCAAGTCTTTCAGTAAAAGAGTGACATGTGAAGATGATATCATTCTGTGTTATCTGATATTGAAGGGTTTGGTGGTGGTTGGGGATAATCCCAAGGCCGATGTTGCTGTTGTTTCATAGGTTATCTAAGGTTTGTGTTGTGTCTGCAAATGGGTTTAGGGGACAAGTTATATTATGGTAGGGTTTTTGTGACATTGCATGGAGACTGGTTTGGTTTTGGTTTAGGTTTGGTTGGGTTGGCTGGTGGAATGCCTTTTCCTTTTGGGTACGATTATTATTCTCCACAGATTTTGTCACTGTTTATTGCAGACTGAGTAGAATCCTCTCTTTGACCGATGCATGAGATATGCTGAAATCTTTGTTTTCTTTATTTGGTTTCTACGCCTATAGCCTTTTATATTTTACTGTGTCTAGTCAATTCCAAGGCATGGTCTATGGTTTAACCATTCTAGTGTTTTATAGTACATGAATGATTTTACCATTGCAATTTTTGTTGGCCCAAATTATATTGGAAAATATTTAAATAATACTATCTCCTGAATTAGAAATTTACTTTATAACTATGTCTTATATTTAAGACGTGGAGAAATAGTTTTGTGTGGGGAAAATCATGTTCGACTTATTTTAACCCACTAATTTTGAGCCCTTAATTCTTTTGGTGGGAATTCAAACGTCATAAAATCATTAGTATTTTTTATTACTAAAATCATTAGTTTTAAATGATGTATTTAATTATTTACTTTCATCACCATCAAAGGGGCTGGGCTTAGGCCCATCTCGGATCGAGTATATTAATTCTTGTTTTGTGTTTATTAAGGAAATGCAAGTGTGGGTTGAAAAATAAAAGGGTTTAAAGTTTCTGTTTTTCCTACAAAAATATTTTTTTTGTGACACTCACATAAAAGTGAGTGAGTCTTATTATAAAGAAAAGAGAGAGAAAAAATTATTGAGACCCACTTATTTATATGTGAGTGTGACGGAATAATATTTCTGGAATAAAAGCAAAAACATTAAATTCTAAGTAAAACTTAAAAAACAAAGGTTATATTTTCTTTTTAATTACTTGTAATATAACTAGGAAAGTTATAATAAAATGTCATGGCAAAATTTGAATTCAGGCCTACATTTTTTTTAAAAAAATTAATGAGGTCAAGAGTCTCGTTAAGAATTTCTGAATGTTGTTAAAGGAATATAATACCCTTTCATAGTTAAAAAAGAAAATTGAAGGTAGGTGTAATGATTATTTCAACTAAATTTAATTGGGACTTTCCTAATAAATCGATTGAAATTAAGATAAAATAATACATGATAATGAATTAAAGATTCATGGAATTTTTTGATGTTAAGATTAATTTTTACATTTTTCAAATCACGTTAGGGTAAAAGTCGGGAAAACAGGCCGAGCTCATCGAACTGGCCCGTTTAGGCCTTGAATTTACGTGGGCTGAGATAAAGATTATTGCCTCAACAGTAAAAGCGGACTTAAAAGGATCAACCCTATAGAGTCAAGGTCCTTTTAGGCCCGTATGTTTATTTTTCTTAATTTTTTTTATTTATATGATAATAATATTATTGTTCTTTTATACTTTGTTAATTATGTTACAAATATTTAATTGCTATTATCTTTTTTAAAATTAAATTTCATAAGAACATCTTGTATTAAGAATCCCAAAAATTAAAACCTTATAAAAGGTATTTCTTATTTCATAAATACTCTTACTAATTTTGTATTTTTTGACTTATTTCCTAATGATTCTTTTGTTCATATCTTGTGTTGTTTATTATGATGACTACTTAAACTTTTCAAAACATGTTTATAAGAAGTATTTTTAATTTTGTTAAGTCTACTCATTAATTATTTGTAATTGTGGTATGTGGATAATAATTTACCTTTGATTATGACTTTAAATTAGAGATGTAATTGTTGTAATTTACTAATTACTATATTTCTTTAGAAGAAAAAAAACGTAGGAAAAATAGTTACAATTTAGAAAAATGGCTTCCGACGCTGACCCATACGCTCATGGGCTGAGCCTTGAAAATCATATATTTTCTTACCCTGGGCCTAAAAAAGGTCTAAAAGGGACAGTCCTTTTAGGCCCCCGCCCTGTAGTTTTGGACACGTAATTAGGTTATACTCTTATAGTGTGATATCTGCCTTTTGGACCCATCTATTTAAGTTTGATTTTATAATATTTTGCCACACATGAATATCCTTAGGTGATAATATATATACACTGAGCCACGGTTAATTATATTATATTGATTAATAGTTCTTTATTGGTTGAAGTTATATATATTGATGAATAATTCTAAGAGTATACAATATGTTAATTAAAATGTAATTATGTGAATATTTAATGAAAATTGATTTGGGTCAAATACGAAGACGTGTGAGGCACTATTTTTGACTTGAGAAATGAGAAATCAAATGCTTTAAATAAAAGGGAAGAATCATCAAAATCATAAAAAAAAAAAATGTAAGACCAAAATGCTCTAACTACCCCTCAAATTTTCCCTAATTACACAAACATCCCCTATATTTTGAAAACCTATATATACCTTCTTTAAAATTAATATGTTTGTAGTTTTACAAACCTCCCTTATATTTTGAGATTATATTTCTATCCACCCAAACTATTAGTTAACCTTTAAATTTGATTTTTGAACTTCTGTTTTACCAAAATGTCCCTCTTTAACACACACACAGGTATATATATATACACACACACCACCAAATATTAATTCAATAGATTTTTTAACTTTCTAATATATTAAAAATTTATTAATTTTGAGATTAAATTTTTTATTTTTAATTATCACCATATTGATTGAAATTTATTTATTGTTTTTTTTTAAATGACTAAAAATATATATCAAAGACATATTTTTCTATCAAATATAATAAACTATATATGTTTAAGATATTGCAAAAGTCATTTAAATTTATAAATTTATAATTTTCTTAGAAACATTTAAAAAAATTGCTCAAGTTATTAAAATTTTGTAATATTTACAATTTTTCAATTAAAATTTAGGATTTAGTTGTAAGGGTAAATTAGTAAATAAATTTTAATTAAAGAATATATTTTTAGAATATACTTAGAATATTCATACCAGAGTTAACAATTTGAACTTAAGTGTATGTATGTTTTAAAAATATAGGAGAGATCTGTATAATTAAAGTAAAATAAAAGGATGCTTAGAGTTTTTTATTCAAAATTTAATGTAAAAAATGAAAGCTAACCATAATCAAAATGTTAAAGTTAGCACTTCATGGGGAAAAAAAGTAAAGTAAAGAAGGGGAGCATGAATTTTCTATATAATTAAGTATATTATCAATATAAAGAGGGGACTTGAACTAATATAATTGCTTACTACATCTAATATGAAAAAATATAAATAAAGGAAATAATAAAATATTAGGAAGTAATCATCTATAAATTATAATGTGAGATAATGATGTCACTGTTTCTAATCAAATGGATATCCATATTTTCCATCAATAGTAAAAGAAATTTAAGAAATAATTAAACCATTTTTCAAATATGATTACTTAATCAATTAATTATAAAAAAATATAGAAAATAAAATTAGGAAATAATCATATATAATGCAGGACGATTATGTCAGTACTTCTAAATCAAATAATCAAATCAATAATTTGCATCAATAATAAATGAAATTTAACAAATCAAATCATTTTTAAGTATGATTACTTAATCAAACAATTTTGAAGAAATATAAAAAATAAATTATAAAATAATCATCAATAAATTATATTTATTGATTAATAGATCCAAATTGAATCTCCTAATATATATTTATCATATTTTTTAGCAAAAAAAAAACTATAATTTTGAATTATGATGACGGCTTAATTTAGGCCTAAAACTGATTCACATTGGAGAGTGTTATAGGTTTTCAAATGTTTTGTTATATTCACATTGATTAAAACTATTTTTGTTTTCAATGATTGTTTCTTTTTTTTCAAGCAATGTCGTTCCCTTGTTTCACTTTTGTTATAAAGGCCTTCAATATTGGTCTCATCAATATTTATGGACAAACAATAAATTTAAGACTTGTAGTATAAAAATTTACGGGTCATTTAAAATAGATGATTATAAAATAATTACATTATTTATTATTGTTACAAATAAATATTGCTTTTTGTGCATATAATAATAAGAAAATTTCAGTCATAAAGACTAAGCAATGCTTTAGAAGCATAAACTGTCTTTCTGTGTTTAAAGAAGCTTTGGAAGCTCAAAATGCTATATATGAACTTCCTCGTACAATGCACGCATAACATTACTTGTTTTATTAAGAGAAAAATACTATAACCATCCTCTGTTTTGCTTTAATTACGCAACCCTCCTCTTTATTTTAGAAGCCCATATAAACTTCCATTTAAATTAAAATATATGTTACACTAACCTTCCTTATATTTTTAGATTCTATTTCCATCTATTCAAACCGATAAGTGACTGTTAATTTTGACTTTTGAACTTTTTTTTGACCAAAATGCCCCTCTTCAATATTAGAATTATTTAAACATATATATAAATACAAACACATAGGTATATATATAAATATATGTACATATGTATGTATATATAGGTATGTATGTGTGCGTGTGTGGGGGCTAATAAAAATTTATACAACAAAAATTTATTTTAATATATTTTCTAAATTTCTAATTTGTTAAAATATTTATTAATTTTGATATTATAAAATAATCTTCACTTAAAATATATATAAAAAACATATATTTTTATTAAATATAATAAAATATATAAGTTTGAGATTGTATGTGTCATTTAAATTCATAATTTACTACTTTTTCTACAAATATTTATAAACGCATCTGATCAAGCCGATAATCCCAATACAAAAAAAAAAAATTCAGAAAAAAAACCACGATCAATGACTACTTCATGAGACACTTACAGCGGATAATTATATATTCATATATCCACTGTGCTTCATTTTATGAGAAATAAAAGGGGAAAATATCACTCAGGTCTCAAGGAAAAAAATAAAATAAAAAAAGTTCCAAAACCTCAAATCCCCTATCAAAAAAGTCCATGGGGACTTTTTTTATATTAATTAAGGAGAAAAATATCAAAAAAGTCTTGTTATCAAAATATAGTTTTTCCTGTTGTTAAAATAGTTTTTCCCGTTATTATAATTTTCTAATGAAAACATTGTTGTCAAAATGGCTTTTCATTTTGTCAAAATAGTTTTTTCTGTTGTTAATTTTTTTTTTTTGAGTTATTCCTTACCTGGGAAATTTTTTACAACATGAAAAGTTATTTTAACAACATGAAAAACTATTTTAACAACAGATACAGTTATTTTAACAACAAGAAAAATTATTTTTGACAATTAGATTTTTTTGATATTGGAATTCCGTAATTAATATCAAAAAAGTCCCTAAGGACTTTTTTGATAGTGATTTTGGGGTTGAGACTTTTTTAATATTTTTTTTCTTGAGACCTGAGTGATATTTTCCCAAATAAAAGACTACGGAATATGCTATATATATACATTGTTTAACATGTTTGAATGAAAGTTTGATAAGCTTTGTACCTTTTTGTTTCTATGATCCGTTGCAGTTGTCTTCTCCATAGTTGTTCTTGCGGCTCATGTTTTTCCTTCCGGAAGTCTACAAACTACTCCCTTTGGTCCTAATTATAGGAGCAAATTATCAGAATTTGGAGGGATTAATGAGGATAGTTAAATTAGTTAATTATATGTATTTTCCTAAAATACACTCACCTAAAATTTAGAAGGGTAAGTTCCGTATACTACTTTTCAATGGATTAAACTGTAGTTTTCAAATAGCCATAACTCATAATTAAGATTTTGGAATACTTCCAACCATCTAATGTTTTCCGAAAATATATGAAAATATATAATAATATTATGCTCATCGTCGCGGATTATGAGTTAGTATATAAGCGTGTTGTAAATTAATTATTGTGGAAGAAGTATTAATAGGGGTGATATAGGAAAAATATGACAAAAATTGCTCAAAATTATTTTATATAAAATAGTATAATTTAGGTGTATATGACATTAATGAGTTGCAAACATTATTTACTTTATAAAATATATAGGTGTATTATTAAATTATTATTGTCTTTAATTATTATTGAGAAAATATAAATAGGGGTATTATAGGAAAAAAATGACAAAAGTTAAAACTTACTCTTATAATTAGGATCAAAACCAACTCTAAAATTTGCTCATATAATTAAGAACGGAGGGAGTATCAAGTAAAATTAGGGATTTAGTATTAAGGGTAAAATAGTAAATAAAATTTACTAAAAAAATATATTTTTTGAATTTTTTTAGAATATTCTTAATGAAGTTAACTGTTTCGACTTAAATGCATGTTTTCAAAATAGAGGGGATATATATGTAACAAAGGTAAAGCAGGAGAATGATCAGAGTATTTTACTTTTTTTTATTAAAGATATAACTAATATCTCTTTTAGATAGATATTTGTTGGAAGGAGATCCTCTCCTTGTCTTTTTTCTGCCCATCCCTCCCCATGAACATGAAATTACCCATGGAATTTGAGACGGAATTAATTCCGTCGGTATTTAGGGATGGATTACCTACGGAAAGTCGTGGGAAAAATTACACATTTTTTTTTTAAAAAATAAAATATTACCCACGGAATTTCCCACGGAATTCCGTGGGTAATTTGACGGTTTCCATTACCTACGGAATTCCGTGGCTAACTCTGTCGGTGATTTTATATGTTTTGAAAAAAGTTGATCAAACAAGTATTTGTTTTTACTTTATATGAACATGTGCTTTGAACTTGTTTAGCTTTCTATCTATATATGAGCATGCTTATTTTCTCGTTTCAGTGCTTTTTAATGTTTCAGTGCATTTTAATTATTAAAAAAACGTAAATGTTTATGCTAAAAGTAAAAAAAAAAAAAAACGTAGATGCGAATGTACATATGAAAATTTACTCAAATTACCCGCGGAATTCACCCACGAAATTCCGTCCCTGATTACCCACGGAATTTCGTCCTTGATTTCCCACGGAAATTTCCGTCCCTAATCTGTGGGTGAATTTCCGACGGAATATTATTCCGTCGATAATATGATCAGCCACGGCATTTTTTCGGACGCATTTTGTTCCGTCGGAAATCATTTACCGACGGAATTCCGTGGGTAATTTCTGTGGGTAATATAGGTTTTTTTTTTTTGTAGTGAGCTTGGCACGCATAACTCTACCTACCAACTTTAATTACTCCACATTATTAGGACAGTTTGGTGTTTACTTCTTAAAAATGGTTTGTTTTGGATCATTTTTACCTTAATCTCTCTAGATATTCATTCTACTCAAGTTTACCCTTACATATATATATAGGAGCTCAACCAGGGGCGGACCCAGGAATTTACTGAAGGAGGGGCACCATTGGCAGGGGGATTCGGGGGCAGCGCCCCCGAAATTTTTTTTTTAAGGAAAGTTTTAAATACATTAAAAAAACAAACGAATATAAACAAGAAAAGAATATCAAAAAATATTAATGAAATCAAGTAAACACTAATGATATGATAAGAAAGACAATTATTTTACAAACCTGTCATTTAGAAAAGCAAGGCTAAGTGCTGTTAGAAATGCAATTACATAAATTACACTGAAGGGTAGGCACTCAATATGTTCAAATACATATATTTTAATAACAAAAGTATATTACAATGTCATCATTCTAGGCCTAATATTTTAGAATTCCATCATAATTGCCTTATTATCAATGTTATCAAATACATCTTTTTCAATATAAGACATTAAACAATCATTCAACCATTCATCCTCTATTTGATTAAGAAGTGTAGTCTTGATGTATTAAGGGTGAGCATTTAATTTAAGGGTGGACAATCATTTAAATATGTATGTGTGTGTGTGTATATATTTATTTTTTTTTTTAAACACTTCAAATTTAAGGGGGGGGGGGGGGTGCCCCCTTATATATAACCTAGGTCCACCCTTGAGCTCAACGTTGGCAACGTCCTTCTTGTGCTAAACATATGATTTTATCATCAACATTTTTATCAAAATGTATTTTCTTATGGATTATCTGTTCAGCACTAAATTGGGGCTATATATATATATGTCCTTTTTAACAGTGTTTTTTAAATAAAATCCATGACTTTTATTTCTTGGAATAAATCTGGAATTCATTACCTCAAAAGGGACATTACAACAAACTCAACAACAAATTAAAAGTTACTATCTCTGGTCCTAATTATAAGACCTAGTTGACTTTTTTTTTTGAGAGATTAAAGAAGCTAAATAAGTTACTTAATCATTTCATATGTTGTATATCTTTAGATTATATATTAGTTTATTAGTCAAACTAATTAGTTTGAAGAAAAAATTAAAAATTAAAAATTAAAATACTCTAAAGTAATTTAATTAGCTTCCTTAATATCTCCAAAAATATCAACTAGTTCTTATAATTAGGACCGGGGAGTACCATCTATCCTACGTGAGTAGTACTTTGCTTATTGATCAATAATAGTTGTAGTCTCCCAATAGACATGATCGAGTAACTACGACTTGCCACATCATATACTATGCCCTTGATAGGATATTCCCTATCAAAACCTCTAATAGAATAGTTAATAGCTTCTGTACAATCAGTGAGCAAAATGATTTTGCCAAACCCCTTTTGACCAACATAAGTTAAGGTCATGTAAAACCCCAATTAATTCAGCAATCACAGGGAAACATTCGTGAGTTTGCAGCTGCAACTACCAATCCACGACTTCGATTCACTTTCTTTCTCACTTTCAAATATATAATGTATGTTTTTATCCATAATTTAATAAAGGCTAAACGTTTAGTCCTTTATGTCTACATCAAGTTTAATTTTAGCCTCTTAAGTCTATAAAGTATATTTTTAGTCATTCAATTTTAACACAGTTAGTTTTATTTAACTGAAAATTTCGATTTGTCAAAGTCACATTATTTTAATCCTCACTAGCTACCACATAAACTCATTTTTTTTTTAAATAAATTCATAATAATGACAATAGAAAAAAAAAAATCGTTTTTAATCACTTTTTTTTCATCTCCTCTCCCTTTCTCAATGGAAACCCTTCTCCTACCGTCAATGTCTTTCCTCCTCCATGAATCTCCCAATGCCATCGTCTCTTCTTTTCTTCCCAAATTAAAGGGTCAGTTCGAAGAGCACTGCAGAAGATGTAGAACCCACTGTTGAATTGAAGAACACTGAATGGAATCAGTTCGAAGACCAAATCAAATGGCCCTAGCCCAATGACAATGGAAGAACCTAAGCCTTTGTAAAGTTGATATGAGAGCCAACATATTGCTCATGAACTTGCACACCCAAATTCTTAGACTGTCGTTTCCAAAAGGATTAACAGTCAAGATCATGAGATTCTCAGGCCGTCATCAATGGCTTGTAATCTGCTGCTTGGGGGAGCAAAAAAGAAAGAAGGTAAATTGGGACTGAGAAAATGGGATGAATTTGGGAAGGAAAGGGCAGAGATTCATGGAGGAGGAAGGACGCGTTGAAGGGCTTCTGATAGGGAGGAGAAAGATGAAAAATTTGATTACAAATTGAGAATTTTTCTATTATTATTAAAGGGAAAAACACTTCTCATAATATTCTTGCCAATAATACACACATAAAATGGTGGGATATGTATATATAATTAAATTATATATATGTGTGGGTCCCATTTCATGTGTGTATATGAATCTTCTTCTTCTTAACAACATAAGAAGTTTAAATTATTAAATTATGAATTTGTTAAAAAGTTTAAATTGAGGCAAAAGTCAGCTAGGATTAAAATGATATGATTTTGATGTGTTAGCATTTTTTCTTAGACTAGAGAAATGGTGTTAAGAATGAATGATAGAAAAAGTATTTTATAAATTTAAGGGACTGAAATAAAACCTGATATAAATATGAATGGAAATACCAACAATTCATTAAATATAATCAAGTGATTTTTAATTATATATATATATATATATATAGTTTTCTTTTATTTGATGTTTTATATTCATTAAATATAATCACTAATATCACTAACCAAAGACTCGAAAACAAATTAAAATGACTCCACTACTTCCTAAAAAAGAAAACATCAAATAAAAGAAAACTATATATATATAAATATATAATATATATATATATATATATATATATATATATATATATATATATAATTAAAAAATCACTTGATTATATTTAATGAATTGTTGGTATTTCTGCGCAATAAAGAATCACTTGTTTTTCCTCCTTTCTCTTCATTAAATTTGAAGATAATTTTATATCAGATACATCTCAAAAAGCTATGTGGAATCAAAAAAGAATCGCTTGATTCGGACTCCCGATATAAAACGACTAAATGAGTTTTTAAACTAAATGGGTTTAATCGACTAAAAATTTGGTTTAGTCGACTAAATGTCGGGGCTTTTGCCCTCCATTTAGTTGACTAAACCAAATGTTTTAGTTAAACATTTGGGAAATAGGTTTTTGACCATTTTGGAAATAGGTTTCGATAGGGGCATTTTGGTAAATAGTTATTTAATAAGGGGCAAATTCAGAAATTAGCTAAATATGAATGACTAAACGTATATTTTAGCCATAGAAGTTATAGTCATTTGGAAAAACTAGAATGAAGGACTTAGAGGAAAGGATATTTATTACGAATAACAGTAAAAATTGTAATTATTTGAAATGACCAAATTCAAATATATAAAACTGAAAATACAAAGATGCCCTTAACAAAATTTATTACATTACCTTTTACATTCTCTCTCACATCCTACTTTTAAAACTAATACAAAATTCTAAATTTCACCAAATTAAACAAAATTTTTCTCAATTTTCATTTTTCATAACTTGCATGGATATATATGGAAAAACATTACACATTCTTCAATTTTATTAAAATTATAATTTTTTAAACATTCACAAAAAATTTAATTAAAAATAAAATTATAAAATTTAAATTATTTAATAATTTATCATATATGTTTGACCAATAAAGTTTAGATGGTTTATTTTTATTTTAGAAGAAATTTATGTGGGTTGAGAAATTCATTTAATGTTAAGAAAATTAATATATATATATATATATAGAGAAAAAATATGAAATGAGTTTAGCTTTTATTTTATAAAAATATCTTAATTAATATAAATCTTCATAATATAAATGGGGTAACTTTATGATATATCGATTATATGAATATGGAACTTGGTGAAAAATAAAAATTTGAAAAATATAAGTTTAACCATTGTTACTTAAATAATATATTGAAAAAAATTAAGGGAAAAAGAAAAGATATAGTCATATATCACATGTGAATGATGGGCGGAATTTTAATGTTAGTTGTTTTTTTTTTTTTAAAAATTTTGAATACAAGAGATAACGTAAAAGGTTTGAAGAGGGGTAATTTAATAATTTTAAATTTATATTGTTATGTTTAATCCTTCTAAGTAATTATAATTTTTATGGTTATTTTTGTAATACCCTAAAAATCACACTTAGGGTAAATATCAAAAATTGGGAAATATACCTATTAAATAGGTGAATATGTGATATCAAATTTAAAGAGGAAAAATCTCTTGAAAATTAGAGTGCCAAAATGACAAAAATGCCCCCGTAAATTCTAATATAATACATGGGAGATAAAACACAAATGTTAGTGCAAGAGTTATGAGATATGGAGTTGTTCTAAATAAGAAAATTATCAACAAATGAGAAGTGGTTGATTAAATAATTATTGGTTAATTATTTAAGCATAAGCAAAGGAAATTCATAAATAATTATGTAAAACCCTAAAATTAGTGGTTTTTGGCCAAGAATTAGTGAAAACATATTTGCTAATTAATTGGAAATTTTTGAGGAAAAATGGATGAGTTTAGGTATTTTTAGGCCTAAATGCAAGATTGAACCAATAGGAAGATTTTGTAAAAATTATATAAAATAATTATTAAAATAATTAATTAATATATATATATATATATATGGCTGCCGAATTTGACCAAGGAAAGAGAGATAAGAATTTGAGAAAAATATGTTAACTTAGTTTACAAGTTTTTATTATTTTAATATATAATTAATTATAGTGAATAGTAACAAAATAAATAGGAAACGGATCCTATCTAGAGAACCAGAATAAGATTTCCAAAGTCAAGGTAAAATATTGATCAGTGGATTTTTACCTTTCGTTAGACTTTTCCGAAATCAATTAGAGGCCTATGAGAGCATTTTCCTAATAAGACGAAATAGGAAATTCGAGAAAGGCCGGATAGCCAAGTTGGAAGCTAAGGATTCAAAAGTCATGATGCGACATCCGGGAGGAATTGAGAATTTTCCTGGACATATTTGGAATCGGTGCATTCTTGTCCACGGGCGGTAGCTTCCGAATTTCGTTTGAAACCGACACGTTTTAGTAAAACTTCCGTCAGCCGGAGAAGGCCTAGACAGAGTTAAAAAAATAGTTGGACTAGACATTTCTAATGAGGAATGAATTGTCTTGGAATTGTATAATCCAGAATTTTGAGATTTCTCCGAAAGTACACGAATCGGACACCGATCGGGGATTCTACTGGATCGGAGGCAAAAGCAAAAATGGTTTTGATGACTCAAGGGGCAGCTGGACGTTTTTGAGCTTTCCATGGCCAAGAATCATCCACCATTAAACCCTAGTTTGCTTGGTTATAAAGGAGGGGAAAATTACAAGTTTAGGAAAGCAAAATTACACAATTGGCCACAATTTCTCTCTATAAATAGGCCACCACTTCTCTTGAAATTTCACACCATTTGCCTTTAGAAAAACCGAATTTAGAGAGAGATTTTAGAGAGAGGAGCTCTGGAGAAAAGCTGTAGCGAAGCTCTGGGTAAGTTTTTCGGTACCGAGCTTTAAGCTTTCGTAGTTCTTTCAGTAGTTAGAGTAGTAATGTTAGAGTAGCCTTTAATCTTTCAAGTATGATTAGATATCATATGATAGGGCTATTTTAAGTTAGAATTTCGAAAATTATCATTGGGTCGAAGTTCGGCAAAATTTTGGAAAATGGGAGCTAAAGTAACGAAGTGCTAGCGAAATTCCGCCAATTAGGGGTATAGGGGCAAAATGGTAATTTTACGAAAATGCCGGTCGTAATGTCAAATCACTAATGAAAGTGATATTACCCTTATAGGATATCGAAACTCGATCTGCTGTTCTGTTGCCCGACGTGCCACTGTTGGACGTTTCACAATTTTCCGTAAAAGTACGATTTCCGACTAAGTACCGTCACCGTCAACGAAGGTACGTCCGCGTCTTGTAACACTAACTCGATGTTTATGGTATGCATGTATGTGGTATGTGTGTAGAGGTGTTATCTTGTTTGAGTGCATATAGTGGTTAGAGGATATGTCGTATCTTTGGGTGCAATCTGCGTGTATCTTATGCCGGGTGCAACTGTCTCGCATGATGGGGGCAATACATATGCATGGGTTGTGTAGAGCGATCCCGCGTAGAAGTTCCGGCTGAAGACCTCTTTTGTTGTTCCGTCTGAAGCCTTCCTTTGATGTTGTTATCTACTTTTGAACCACACGGTTTTGTACCGCTTCTGTAAATTGGCCAGACTTACGGCATTTTGGAATCTAAATATCAGTTACTCTTTGCTCCGGTGCTCTACTCTGATGATTTTAAATGAAAAAAATTTTATACTGCTTTTGAAAAGTTGGGGTGTTACAATTTTTAATAAATATTATTTTCTATAGGTCATTTATTTTAATTTTTTCTAGTCATTTTTATTTTTTAAAACATTTTTTAATAATGCATTTGAAATAGTAAAATACTTTTTTTAGACAATGTAATTAAATATTTCATTAAAATTACAAGGAAAATATTTTAATAAAACATTTAAATCTTGGCAGAAGCATAGAAGTATTTAATCAATTTTGCTT